>JAUJYT010000904.1:0-14290 GCA_033996565.1 Nanhermannia nana
ATTTCTCCAAACCTGTGCGCAATAATGTACTCCAGGCCTCGTTGTGGAACACTATCACTATGGAAGTGGAGGGAAGTTGTCCGGGATAATGCTTTCGCTTACAACTGTTTTAAGACATTAATGGTTTTGATTATGAAAATAAATAATAGTAATTATGAATATATATACCCATCCATTCGGACGTCTGGAAGAGATCTGTTGAGAGCAATCCTATCGCTGGCCAATAGATTGAATTGATTTAATTTGAACTTTTCATTCTTGAGCGCCTCCTCGTCTTTGCCTATTATGACAGCCTTTCCGTTCTCTCCCAACCAATTCGATGGATTATTCTTTAGCACTAGTTTGGGATAAACAATAAGATTCATATCTATTACTATAGTATAACAATAGTTATAGCTTTGAAACCATTTCATGTCTTATCGTGTGTTATGTTGTTCTCAAAAGTTTCTAAAACTTTAAAACAAACTAAATCTCAAAATTAGATAATTTAACTGTTTTTTAAAGAAATAAAAGTCTGACCGATGTGTTGATAATAAGTTAAATGTCATTCATATGTATCTCTTCGCACATACCGTTTGGTCGCCAACTGTTGAGTTGTTCTGATTTATATTGAGGTAAAAAACTATTGTCTTCTCGTTTGTGATGAGAATTCATTTTAAAATTGTTATCGGAATCACTGTCACTCTGGATATGATTAGCATTCAAATAGTCATTACTGTCATCACTAATGTCTCTGTTGTTAGCATTCAATGAATTAGAGTCTGATTTTGGTTTACAATTAATTGCATTTGAAGTGAAGGCCAAACACTCCATATAATAGACGAGAAGACAAACACCGAATATGACCCAAACGAGTGATGTCAATAGCATAATACGGAATGTATGCCATCGAATCATTCCTCTTAACAACATTACAATTACTATAATTAATACCTATTATTATAACTCAATTATTCATTAATTCATTACAGTTAACAACAATCAGAACAAAACAGATACTCTTTATTAGTATTACATATGATTACATATGAAGAGTCTATGCCATAGGTCGGAGCGTTTTGTTCATAACTACCAATAGTTTCAACTCACTCAACGCTAAAGTCTCAACACTTAAGACTGAGCTCACTATCGAAGGCATAACATAAAAATGGGTTCTGTTTTCATCAGACATACACTCGATTAAGATTTTGTGTGACTCAAGCAATTCAAACATAAATTATGTTTTGTTTCGATTGTATTTGTATTTCCCCTAAAGAATGACATCATCACAGAATTGTTATAATAACTTATGCATTAAATGTACTGTACTATTGCAGCTACATTTCTATTATACATTATATACCTTTACTCTAATCGTATTATAATTAATGAAGAGCATAGGCTCAGCTGAAAGAACCATTTTGCTAAGGTTATCGAGCATTAGCCTGAGACTCAAACTGTTAACTTAAACCTTGAGAGCCTATATAAAAAAACTTCACAAAAAATTGTGATGTTTTGTATATTTGAAGTCTCTTTATTAAAAACATATGCAGAACGAAGTCTAAAATAGAATAAATGACTCACAAATCGTAAGACATTGATCTAAAATGGCCAAATCCTTCGACCCGACCGAGAATTAAATTTGTTGAGATAATGTGTTTAACTATTTTATTGATTCGAATAATATTTGTAAAAAATAATAATTTTTTATAATAGACCAATAATAACGAAGCTCTTATTCGCTGTGATTTATCAAACTTACAGTTTATACGAAAATATATGCTTATAATGACGTAATACTAACACAATATAAGTATTCTTTAACATAAAACATCTAAAAATTTTAATACCGGGCTTATTTGGGCTCATCTAACCCGACCCAACCCAGCCCGATCAACAGGTCTAATCTAAAACAGTCAGTTGAATACATTTTGTAATATAATTTGATTTATGTTTATAATAAAACTATAAAATCAAAATGTCTTTAATAATCGATAACAGGCTAAGCGTTTTCGAGAGCCTATGTTCTTCATTAGTTATAATGTAATAATTGTTACATCATTTTCAAACATTTACAATTTATTTATAATTTGATAAATCAATTAATTATTTTATGTCTCATTTGGTTAATTAGTTTGCGATAAGTGATGGTTCAGGAGGTGTCCGATCAATGAGTTATGCAATTATTGGCAAAACTTTACTGCAATTGATAACAATTTGTGAATCAAAACATATAATAATTATGACATTATTTATGTTGAAAATGTTTGACTCGTGTGACAGATAAATGACCGCAAATACACTCAAATGCAACTCAATTTAGTGATACGTCGTTCTTGTGGTCGAAGACGATTCCGTAGTATTTTCTTTTTAGTCATAATTCCATTATTTATTGGCTCACTATTTGTGACTTTTCTTATTGTCCGGTCAGGCGATGGCGCAGATCATCAAATCGGTGAGTGTTTGTGTGCTGTATGTCCTGTACTGTATGTCTGCAGCTGTGTGTGTACTGTAAGTGAACTCTCTCTGTACAGTCTCTGTAAGTCTCTGTAAGTCTCTGTACAGTCAATGCGTAACTGCGGGTACAATACCTTTACTTTCAATATAGTCTATTATCTATAGCCATACAGTACTGTTCAATGCGCTCAATGCTATACAGTGTTCACGATTTTATCAATTTTTTGTGACTGACTATCGCTTGCATTGAACTGTACTGAACCATACATTTCATTATTACAATACAATACTGTATTGAACTAAAGAAGACTAAATCTTATATCATAGGAAGTCTTCACTTTATTTTACAAGAAATGGGTTAAAGTGATAGCTTTCAAGTTATGCTATGATATGCACCACTGCTATCATATGCTATGCTATGACCAGATCAACACATTTTGATTTTTAGATTATTTTTAACAATCGATTTCTCGCATCACTTAAATAAGTTTTTGCTTTAAATGCTTTAAAAATCATTTTAATTAATCCAAAAGAGTAACACAGATGAGTACGTCCGCGTCAAATACAGTCAAATCCTTACCGAAAATATAAAACATTTGTATTTAATTGTATTTATAATCTGTTTATAATGACGTCCAATGCCAAAGAAAAAGACGAACTTAAGCCTAAAGTCATAACCAATGTCTAAATTGTCGGAAATACCACTTTTTTCTAATAATTGAAACTTTGGCAAAATATGAAATGAGTACCGATAATCAAATAACAAGTAAAATGAGCCTAATTTCTTTTTCCCAAAGCTCACAAATTTCGTAATTTTGTTGAACTTCTAATTTTCAATTTGTTTCGAGTTTTGACCAAAAAGCAATTTTTATTCCAAAAAAATCCTTTTCAATACTAAACAGAGTTTTTTTAGTCAATTCTTAATTTTGAAAGCATTGAACTTTTTCTCAAATTCTTCAAATTTGAATACCTGTTTGCTTAGAAATAGATTATTTGCTTCCCTTTGGGTACACAAATACTTTATGTTTAACATTTTGATAATACTTAATTCAAAACGCATATACACGATAGGGGTTGGCTGGGGTGCGAAATCCCAAAGATTTTTAATTTTTTCAAAAATTTGTTTTGAAAGCGTATATTTTAAAATGTTTTAAATTAAATTTATTCTTCAAAAGATAAACAATGATTTGCCGCTAAATTATAAGAATGAAATAAACACAATAAATAAATGAAGAAATGAATTAAAACTATAAGTGTGATAATCCAATAACATCAGAGTATTTAAAAAGTTTATCACATTATACTCTTTATAAATAAGGTGTTTTAATATTCAATTAAGTAAATATAAAAATTATTAGTTTTAAAACATTTTAAATGAAAAGTCTGTAAATACTAAAAATATATACTTAATCTCAGATTAAATTTTAATTTATATTTTCAATTATTATCAAAACTGCGAAATATATTTAATAATTGTAAATATCAATAATTGTATAAGAAATGGCTTTCACTTTTGACGCTTTTCATAAAACTACAATTTTGAGCTCAAGTATTCCTCATTATTGAAATCTACCCTCTATTAAGCGTTTAAGCTCTTAACCTCAGAAAACAAAATGATTTATTAGAGCCCGAAAGCATCCAAATAAAGCTTCCGTTTTCTAATCTGAAACTTGAAATCCCTTTGCATTGAATCGCAAATATAAAAACTTTATGATAAAGTAGTGCCAGTAAAATGCTATTTTTTTGTGCTTAAAATTAATTATGTGCAATTCACATAATGTTTAGATTCTCACAGATGTTACAGTAAATTAAATTAATGCTTTCCTTTTTCTTAGCTTTGTAAATAATTGTTTTTTTAATCAAATTAAAATCCAAAAAATTGAGGTCTCGATAAATATTTGCTTTTTTGTGCTTTTGCATACTTTTATGTGCATATATACATTGCATAATATTATACACTATTCTAATCTAAGCTCTCATAAAATAAAACAGAAATCTCTAAGTACAACTGATAAAAAATATGCTGACACTTGACTGCTCAATAAAATTGTCTCATTTAAATTCCTTCTTTTAATAATTTTATCGGTGAATCTATAAATATTAGCGAAATGAAGGAAAATTATCTAAAATTATCTCATTTCACATAAATACACGTGAAACAGCCCATATGTTGACTTAAGTTTTGTTAAAAAAAATTTTATAGTCCATTAAGTATTTCTCAATACAATTGTTTCTTATAAGCAATGCTATGAATTTTTCGGAGACAAAACCCCAAAAATTCGTTCGAAAATTCGGAGTATTTTTGGACAAATTTCGGAAGAATTTGTAAAATTTTTGACACATATCAATAGAAATATAAGATTTAATGCAAAATTTCAATTTAAAAGGAAGAAAATTTTTTCGCCATTAAGGTATTTTTTACATTGAAATAAATATAAATTTTAATGAATTTTAAAGGGTATACCAAATTCATTTTTCTGATTTTTAATTAAAAAAATATTCGGCTTTGAATTTTTTAAGGACATCACTAAATTCAAAAATTCTTGTTAAATGAATAATCCAGAAAAATATACTTTTTTCGTTAAAAATTTCGGAAATTCGGAGAATCAGCAAAAAATGGCGAAAATTGGGATTTTCGGAACTTAAATATTAGCTCATTTTGCTTGTTATTACCTGATCGGCGCTCATTTCATAGTTTACGAATATTTCGAGCGACATAGAAAAAGTTGTATTTCCGAAAAAGTTATAACTGCTTATAAGTTACTATACTGTAGAATACTTTTCAATATAATACATTGGAAGTTAATCTCAAATGTCGAAATTTTTACAGCAAAAACTACAGTATGATAGATAGAAAATCGTATTTTATATTTTACATAAAAAATACGTTAAATTAGTTTAATTGTGCAAATACAATAAGTATGAGAGCCTTCAATTCTTAATATAGCATTTATAAGTTAAAATAAGTTTTAACTCTAAAATTTCAATTAAGTCATATTTGTATTTATTAATACTTTTTTGAATTATAAAGTAAAGCATAATTTGGATGACGATTCTGTTAAATTCCCTAAAATTTTTGTTTAGTCTTGATTTTTATGATAAATGCTATGTTCTCTTATCTTCAAATCTGGTCATTTAGTTGACCAAAAATCCTCAAAAGCTTTATTGAGTAACTGTTGTGTTTCTAAGGCCCTGACAGCCTGTCTATAAAGAAGGTATAGCCTAATACAGTTTGCCCTCTGACTTGAAGCTGGACGAGACCTCCCTGTTTAGTAAACCCACAGATAATTTTCCACAAATTTTTGCTAAACTTTTTCGGTTTGCAAGTTTTGGTTAAAAGTATATTAATTTTAATTGTGTCATTGTGCACACTTGTCAAACATCTCCACAATTAATTAATTTTTGAGCTCAGCTAAATTTAAATTAATATAATTAAATAAAATTTTAATAATTTTCAGAACATTTTTATATTAACCTTATTTTCACTGCTTTAAAGTTGGCAATGATGTGATGGTAGTTCTGCGTGAGAATAAGCACCAGAAAGAGTACATTGACAAACGTGGTATTCATGTCATAGTAGGACAATATATGGGCAAAGGTCTGCCATGGGAACCAACACCTATTTTAACTGATGGTAATTAAGATGCTATTTAAGTGTATTAATGAAAAATTTGAAATTAAACAAAAACTATCAGAAATTTTCTTTTAAACCAAATATTTGATTGTTAGTGAATTTAATTTTTTCGCTTCACAAAGACTTGAATACGAATAGAATTTTTAATTTTATTATACAATATTTTAATTTAAGGTATTGACCATTTTTCATGCAAGTTATTTAGTTTGTTTCAATCATTTCAATTAGAATGCATTATTTCAAATGTAGTTATGCGTTAATTTATGTGCGAAAGCATTTTTTTTAACTGACCTAAAGAGAGAAATCTAAACGAATCAGATAATGGGAATCTTTCAGATCAGAATCCATTAATATTAGATTAAATGTTAATGGAAAATATGCTGTAAATATTATATACAGTAGTTATAAACGTATCAAATCGTTGGTTTGTAATAATTTTCTTATAGAACTTGTATATACAGTTCTATATACAAAATTAAAAGCCTATTCATTAAAACTTATCTTTAATAAATGCACGAAAATAAACAATAATTAGAATTCATTGTATTTCCTCACACTTTATTTGAAAGAAAGTTTAAAATAGCTCTCAAAAAAAGTGTAATGACTTTATTGACTCCGATTGACTCTAATTGACTTTTTTTCACGAATTTAATTTATAGAAATTTTGAATGAAAATAATTACTCTCCAGTGCCTAAAGTCGGTGAAAATGGATTACCTGTATATGTGCCTGAATTTGAATCAAATAGAATGAAAACATTATTCCATATCAATCGGTTCAATCTGTTAGCAAGCGATCGAATTTCTGTCAATAGATCAATACCTGACCCAAGAAAGCATAGGTTTGTTTCAATCAATTCATTAGATAACAGTAATTCTAAGTCTATATTATATAACAGTTGTAGAGCTAAAAAGTATGATTTAAAGAATTTGGGCGACACCAGTATTATAATAGTGTTTCACAACGAGGCCTGGTCTACATTAGGTTCGGCACAACTAAATTCTTTTTTCATATATTCCTCTTTTTATCATTATTTTTTGCTTTCAATTTGAAGTGAGAACAGTTCATAGTGTTGTAAACCGTTCGCCACATCTACTTCTCAATGAAATTATTTTAGTCGACGACTCGAGCGATAGGAAATTTTTAGGCAAAGAGTTGGACCGATATATGAACAAATTGAGTAAAGATGTATTGATTCCAATTAAAATTTTGCGTTCAACAAATCGAACTGGACTTATTAGAGCGCGATTGTTAGGCGCCAGTGTTGCCAAAGGAAAAGTTCTTACTTTCTTAGACGCTCACTGCGAAGCTGCTATTGGTTGGCTCCAGCCCTTGATGACCAGAATTTCTGAAGATAGGTTTGTTCAACAATTAATCCTTTATTCTTTTTTTTGTAAGTCGTTATTTAATTTGATTTTTCAATTACTCTATTACTCAAAGAAACTGTCACTAAAATGTTGTTAATACAGGAAACTTAAAAAAAACTTAAACCATTTTTTAAATTGAGACATAAATTGAAGCTATTATAGAGATTTTTGTCTTAACCGAATAGAGTGAATGAATGCTTGCCTAAGCTTAAAAAATAGGGAAATCATTAAACTGCACATCACTTGTATAGCTGTGTTTATGTCTAGTGTCTAACAAGACGTAGGAAATACTCTTCTAAACAGCATTTACAGTATATACTATATTATTACCTTATAAGCATTCATATTTAGCAAAGCATCATCAAAGCATATATTTAGAACGCATTTCATGCCTGAATAGACAATTTTGAAGTCTATTACTTTTCGCAGTTATTTCATAAAATAGTATTTATGAAAAAATAAACTTTCAAAACTTTTACTCTTTTTTTTGCATATATAGTTTACAGACTGAGGGCCCGATTAAAGTGAGCCTGACTCCAAACTCTGAGCCTTGAGCCGAGCCTCGAGCTGAGCCTTGAGCCTGTTTCAGTATAAATATTTTTATTATTTAAATAGTTATACTTTAAAGAGACCTTACAGACTAGTGAAGAATAGCTGCTCTATCCTTCTAAAAAACATATAATTTTGAGAAAATTACTCAATTTTTTACAATTTTAACGGTTTTTAACTTATTTAATGCATGAAAAGTTCAATTATTGCATTATAGAAAATATGACACCAATTATGTTTCATAACATTAATAGAGTTTAAATATAGTGTATGCCAACTATTTTCTAAAAGTCAAATATTTTTAGACAAACAAGTTTTTGTATAAACAACTTATTTAAAATTTAATTAATTTCTCTGATATATTCATTACCATAAGTTCATTCAAATTTATTCATTCACAAGTTAATTACATTATTCATGAGTTTTTAAATTTTTAATGAAAACAATTCAATGCATCAATTTTTTAGTTCAATACTTATTTTTTTTTTATAAACCCATGAGTTCATGCTTTCATATATTCAAAATCCGTCATAAATTTGACAAAACATCTCTTTTTCAATTAAGTCAAATTTGAATTTATAAATAAAAATATAAAATGTTTTAAATTTATTTATATATTCAAATTTGACATAATTGAAAAAGAGATATTTTATCAAATTTGACGCAGGATTAGAAGCATATTAAATTATGGTCAGACAAACAGTTCATTGTTAGAAATGACTTGTAATCATATTTTGTTATAGAAAAAATTAATTCAGATTTAATGAGTTAGGCTTTAAATTTAACGTTAAAGCTACAGTTATACAGTATACTAAATCTGTACTAAATATTCATCAACAAAAATATTTTTTATAAAACAGCTATAGAACTGATTTTAATAATATGACAATGAAATGCTGTTCAATAACTATTAATAAACAATTATTAAATAATATGAAATGTTCATATATCAAAACAAAGAAAGCGAATACAAATCAAGTTAGAAGTGTTATAAGTTTTCATTCCAATTATTTATCATCATTAAGTTAACTTATTTTAAAGCCTATCACACAATTAAGTACTATTGAATCAAAAGTGAATAAGTTATACTATAATTTCCTATTGACTAAGAATAATACTGTATTTTCAAAACTTTTTAGGAGAACAGTTGTTTGTCCTATAATTGATATAATACACGATCAGACATTCGCATATACGCGCAGTTTTGAGTTACATTGGGGTGCATTCAATTGGGAATTGCATTTCCGCTGGTATTCCATCGGTCAGAAAGAATTAGTAAAGAATCGAAAGAAGTATAGGGACGACACCAGACCATTTAGAACTCCAGTCATGGCCGGAGGTCTGTTTGCTATCGATAAAAGTTATTTTTATGAAACTGGTAGTTATGATTCACATATGAATATATGGGGCGGAGAAAACATTGAAATGTCTTTACGAATATGGCAGTGCGGGGGAAGAATAGAGATCAGTCCCTGTTCTCATGTGGCGCATCTGTTCCGAAGATCTTCGCCCTATAGTTTTGGTGGTGAAAACGTTGCTGATGTGCTCTATACTAACTTAGCGCGAGTGGCAGAGGTATGGCTCGACGGGTGGAAACATTTCTATTACAAGTTGAATCCGGTGGCGGCTAAAGTTATTGAGAAAGACAGAGTCAATAAATTAATCAATATCTCAGAGCGAATCGATCTCAGAAAAAGGCTTAACTGCAAAAGCTTTGAGTGGTATTTGGATAACGTTTGGCCCGGTATTAGCATTAGTTGTAATTATGTTCAACTGTTAACTCTTACGGTTATATATTTTCTCTTTTCAGAACATTTTTTTCCTACTAGTGATAGATTTTTTGGTAAAATCCAGAATCTATATTATATAGAATGCTTGCAAAGACCGAGCAGTAAAACAGGGCAACCCGTTGGCAAAGTATTGCTTGAGAAGTGTGCGATAGAAATATATACACAACAAAACTTCGTTTACACAAAACACGGATATTTAATGACCGACGAGTCCGTCTGTCTTGATGTCAATGAAGCACAAGAAGACACATCCGTTTTGTTGATAGCTTGCAGTGAATTCAAAAGACAAAAATGGAAATATAATCCATCGGAAAAGTCATTAACACATTTACAATCAGATTTGTGTTTAGATGTAAAGGCTCAAAAGGTCTTAACACTAAAGAAATGCTCTTTAGGCTCTAAAAGTCAGAAATGGGAATTGGTTCCAATGGATTGGCAGTAATTTTTAATAATTAATTGAAAACTAACCAAAACTAACTATATTTGTCTGTGATATTTATTTATTTTAGTTGTTATACAACTCATAACTTATTTTAATTTATAGCTTAACTATATTTTATATAATGCTTATACTGTACAGTATATACTTTTACAACAACTTTGAACTACAAATACTTTTACTTTTATACTTTTCTATACTTTCTAATATTTATTAATACTTTTTTAATACTTTTTTATACAGTATAATAATAAATGATTGAGCACTCATTTATTATTGATTTAATTATGATTTAATTAAATGCATTCAAATATAAATTATTTAATATTCCTTTCATTCAATCAGAAATTTGAGTCTTTTATAACTTTTTCAAATAAATGTATTATAAAGTTTCATAAATTTGATTAGTATTATAAATTTCAATTTAAGTCGTTTTTAGAATTACAGTAAAACTTAATTACATTTTATTGATATCTGATTGATATGAAAGGACATAAATTGGAGCCCAACCCGAAAAACCACTTCAATGGATATAAAACCTAAAACTTATGTTAAGAACTTATACCATTCATAAACGTAACTTAAAATGTATTTTTTCATACCTGAAAGAAATATATTTTTTTGTTAATTCTTAAAAAAGGGGAGAAGTGGCGCAACGCGCTATGGCTTCGACTCCTGATCGAAGGGTCTGAGTTCGAACCCCAGGTGTGACTATTTTCTCTGCTATATGTTGGCCACATATTCAGTATTTTTTAAACACCCCTATGGCCCGACGCGTTTGCCCACAGCCTACACAAGTTCCACCTGTAAAAATCTCACTGGTTTAACATGGGCTTCGGTGAGATCTCCTCTCATTAGGGAGTTGACTGAAGAAAATGAAAACGAAAACGTAATTCTTAAAAAAATATTAATAATATAGGGTTTAATTGACTTGAAACAGACTACAAATGATTTAATATCAAATTCTATTACATTAGACTAAAAATTAATTGAAAGCAATTCAAAAATAAATGAGACATAGAGTGAGAACATGTCGAGTGAATGCTATGTTCTTATTATACACATTATACAGACATTCAATCAATTGTAACACACATTTAGATTTGATTTTATTGAAAGACTTAACCATTCCTTTAAAAGTTTTATAGAGTTTTCTGTTTCTGTGCAGTTTATCGCAAATCACATCAATTTATACAATACTCTAATTCGACCATTTTATGGATCAATTTCAGCCATTTATTCGTTTAAAGTTTAGTTAAATTAATAAAAAGTATTTAAAATATTAGCTAATTATGAAAATGATTAAACAATTTAATGCTTCAATTACTGTATTTCAAAGTCAATTTGCAATTTGAATCGATTATAAAATGAGACGTAATTTATGTGTGGGATCACAAAAACAAACTTCAATTAGTACTCCATTTATTGAAAACAAAAATCATTAACAATTGAATGCATTGTTTTGAAGTGAATATGAATTAAACGCAAACTTGTTATTAATTTTAAATATAAACAAAACTCATTTATCAATAATTACTATTAATATAAATAAATATAAAATACAATAATAATGTCATTGAATATGAATTCGAGTGAACACGAAATAGAATTGAATTTAATATCGAATCGAAGCCACAGTTTCGTCACATTTGAGTCCATGTTTAGAGAGCAGAGTCTCACAGATGTGATCATCAATTGCACCGACGGTCAGATCAAAGCACATAAACTCGTTTTGAGCGCTTGGTCTCAATATTTCAAAGACATATTCGTCTCAAATGAGAGCCAATTGTGTCAAATGTCATACGTCTTCATGAAAGACATTCCTTTCGATGATATAAAGCTTTTGATGGAACTCATGTACTGCGGCAGCGCTTCCGTCACTTCTACACAATTACCTTCCATTGAGAAAAGTGCGAAAGCGCTCAATATTAAGGATTTGACTCAACTTTTAATACGTTTGGACCAAAAGAATGTTGAGATCAATAATAACAGTGATTCTCATGAGTATAGAAATGGACGAAAACGGAAGAGAAAAAGAGATAATAATGACATTCAATATGAAGTTCCAATCAATGGAAAGCAATGCCATGAAAGTGAGGATAATCTTAATCATAAAGAAATGAATGAAAACAATGAACAGCTCAGCAGTGATTCGATCCATAATTCACACCAATATTCAGTTGAAGACAACGTTAATGACAATAGCGCTGAACGACATACGAATTCCACTAAAAATAACCAAATTCTCAATCAAACTGTTTTGGAAATGAAGACAAAAGGTTCCAAAGATGGCGAAAGTGAAGAAAACTCACTTTTGTGTAAAGAATCCATTTCTGACTCATCTTTAGTTTTGAAAAAGAGTTTGCAAACTATGAACGCATCAAAAGATGAAACAAAATCTAATTCTAAAGAAACAAATGTTTGCAAAAACTTAAAGCAAATCGATTTGAGTCGAGAACCGTCAGAAGACACGAGTGAAACGCAAACTCAAAAAATGCAAATTATAATAAACGAGAGAACATCTCATTCTTCTGATGACAACAACAATAAAACAGAGAAACCGATTGTGAGAATTGATAAAAGAAAGTCAACGCCGACTAAAATACTTTATACGAATCGAAACCTTTCAAAAAGAAACACAAACTCTACGACACAATTGAAAAATAAAAGTTCAGATAATTCAGAAAATTATACATTTTCGAGATGTTTGCGCTCTACTACTCAGCAAACGGCTAAATATTCACAGCTTTCGTATGAAGAAAGACAACATCACTTCAAATTACAGCAAATGAGTTATCAATGTATAAGTGAAACCAAACCAGAGGCTCAATCAGCCCAGTCTTCAGTACCAACCACTCAAAGAGTTGGCTCCGAAAGTAATATTGAAGACGAAGCAATGAGTGATCAGACATCAGATTCGGAAAAGCTTTTGGTTCAGTTGAATCCGAGTGATGTGTTGTGTGATTCTGAAGAATCTGATGGCGAATATCGAGACAATAAATCAAAGGAAAGCAATCAATTGAAAGCTATCACTGCTATTGAAAAGACTCCAGTCTTGCCAGTCATACAAACAACGCAAACACCAACTCTTGCGAAAGAAAGTCAAACAAATGCCAAACAGACAATTGAAGATCAACCACATCTTCATATACCACCGCCAGCACTGACCACAAGAGTACTTATAAACAATGGCATAGTTTCTGCACTTAAACCAAACACTTGCGCAGAACCTCTATTTGTTTATAATATAGTCCCGAATCCAATGCCTTTCAGGCCATTTACTAGCGCTTCATCAGCTCCGACCGCCTCTACTATTATGTATATTTCAGACCCAAAAGTTGCTCAAAAAAGCGATGCAAATATGAATTCAGCAGAAAAGAAAATAGTGCCCCACTGGACCAGTTTGGTCAAGAGGACTAACATCGCACCCAAAGCACGCACCACACCGTCCAAAGCGGTTAAAGTGACCCTAAATGCGAGTCCATCATCAAGTAGTGTAACTTTGCTGAGCAGTCCCGATAAAAGTCATCAAAAGAAAAAAGTGATTCCTCAAAAAGAAACCGATGAAAAGAAAATTATACCCAAAACCTCCATAACCAGTGTCTCTGAACTGCCTTCGCCTTTACTTAAAAAAAAGAGAAATAGCTATCAGTGCAATAAATGCACGAAAGCCTATAGTAGTCATCAGACACTTATCGATCACTTCAAAATAGTTCACCAGAACTCGTCTGAGAACTACGCGTGTAAGATATGCGGCAAATGCGTCAAATGGAAGGATAGCTTAAGAAGTCATTTCAAGACTAATCACCCAGATGTTGACTCAACCAATATGATTGAAATATTATATTAACATTTCATTTGCAAACATAATTATTATTTTAATGCAATTCATTAAATAAAGTCATTCTTTAATGCAATTCATTTCAACTTTTGTATATCAAAAATACATTTATTAATTATTATCCATATATATATGCGATCACTTGTTATTCATATAGTTAAAAAATAGGCATTATATTAAAGACATCCAAAATCTAATTCAACAAATTATCGTTTTTTTCTCATTTATCTAAAAG
>JAUJYT010000905.1:0-14289 GCA_033996565.1 Nanhermannia nana
TTATGCAGTAATACCGTATATTAAAAATGATTTTCTTGTACCGGTATTTCATTTTGACTTAAACATATGTAGAACAGTGGTTCCGCACTTTTTCAGATCTGGTATCACTAAATCCATTACAAGTCCATTTGATACCACTTACTATAAATGGATTAATGCATTCAACTTTGATGTCTCGACTGCTGAAGCAGTCAGTGTTTTAAAAGCTTTGAGATTTTTTTTATTCAAACAATAATAAAAATAATAGCTTTTGTGTATTTCTATAATAATTTTCTAAATTATTTGTAACTTTAATTTAGTGAAAATCTATTATATTTTAACCTATGCTTAAACTTTTTCTTTGTAATAGAATATAAACGTGTTTTAAATTTTTACAATAGTATTGCAATTTTAAAACACATCTCAAATCATTTTTTATGATTAGAGGCAGTATTTTTTGAAAGATTAATACTGTATAAAGTGAACATTTTAAAAAAATTTTGTATTTAACAGTTAACGAGTCAGCTAAAGAATTGGTGTCACAATTCAGTTGTTATTGTTAACAATACAACTCTTTTCAAATTATAATATGAGTTTTCAAATAAGTATTTCATGGCTTGGAGTTCATGACTATAGATCATCGAAATGCCATTTAACTAATTCATAAAATGCTTAGAAACGAACATTTCAATGGTTTTTCCTCAAAAATTTCACTTTTGGAGCTCTTCACATATCGGATAATTTAATGAATTTATTTAGAATAAAAGCGCTCCATGAAGTCCATAACTGACCACATACTACATACTGTTAGACTTAATGTAACTTTTGAGAGGAAGCTAAATATCAAATATAAAACTGTTGCCCTATTATATTAAACTTCTTCAACTCTAAATTTTTATTGTAATAATTACCTTAAGTATAAAGAATTACAGAATTTAATAACTGAAGATTCAATAATTTATAATCATTGTAAATGTTAAGGAAAATGTATTTAAATTTATTTCTGTAAAAGTAGTGATAAAATCTATAAATATTTATTGGTTTATGCAATAAAATATTTTGTAAAAAGTAAACCAGATTTAAGTAAATTTTAATAAATTTGATGTAAATGTTATGCAAAATTTGAATTGTTTATTGAAAGTCATGTGCACTTAAAGAATAAATAATCTTCTTTTGCTTTACTTTTAGTGTTTTAGCTCATAAATGTGCTAAAGATTCTATTTCTTAAATTAAAATTTAAAAATTATATGAATAGTTCAATCTTCAAAGGTGTTTTGGTTTATATTAAGCAAATTCTTCTGTGAGCACTATATTAATTGGTTCAAAAGTATTAGTCTATCCCAACTCTATCCCAACTCTATTTCAACTCTATCCCAACTCTATCCCAACTCTATCCCAACTCTACCCCAACTCTATCCCAACTCTACCCCAACTCTATCCCAACTCTATTTCAACTTAGTAATGATTAATTATTCTTTATTTTATTTTAAATAAAATATTGGTTTTCCTGAAACATATTATTACTACCGATAACTTAGTATTAAAAAATTAATCAAAAGATATTGTAATTATAAGTATACAAAATATTTGAATTTTTTATGCATTAAAAAAATGTTTTAATTGAAAAAATAAATTAATAAAGCTCCACTTTATCCTATTAATAATAAGCTTGTAATTTTCAAAATTTTGATTGAACTCGAGATATAGTTGTTTTAAAAATAATTTAACTTTTATTTCTTTGTTAAACAAGTTATTTGTTTAAATTAAAACAAAGCCTATAACGGATTTTAGCTTTGAGTATGTAATTATCTCTATCTAAATATTGAAAATTAAAAAATCTTAATTTTATTTAAATATCAATAATGAATAAAATAAAAGAATGCCAATCATGCATAGCTGTGTCTTTATTAAGTAGGTTATTATATATTAAACTTTTAAACATTTTCCGGAGCAATTAAGTTGATTACTCAGGTTTTAAAGGCTATAAAGACTATTCTGATATTTTAACATTCAATTTATTTGATTGTTTATATTGTTCACAGTTAAACTTTAATAATAACAAAGTAACTATTATTTTATTACTTATATAAAAGGCTTTTGGTATAAAAAACAAATTCCTTTATGAAGCACAGCATTATTAATAATAAATCAATTAATACTATCAATAACAGGATATACTATAAGGAGAAAAAGTAGGAATTTAATTGTTTGAAATAATGATCCCTAAAGATTTTTATCATTAGATTTAATTTAAAAGTTTCAAAAAGGTTTTGCTTATTTTTTATTTTGATTTTTAAAAGCTTATGGGATTAAACAAATTAACCAAACGTTCGAACTCTTGTTAAATAATACCAGTATTGTGTATAATAAAGAAATAATAGATATTGTAAGTATAGTTAGCCTTATATTTGAATAAAGTTACAAATACAATATTATCAACTGATTATAGATCTTGAACTCTAAGAAAATATTCTAAAATAATTTACGGACCTAATTAAAAAGACTTTAGTAATAATGTAACTACAATAATATTATTGAGAGGGCTTAATTTTTTTGTTTAGTAGGATATATTTAGACTTTGATACAATAGAAAGTGTTTATATTAGGATTATTTGCTAACTCGTTAGTTGGCTTCATTTTAAGATAAACAGTGATTCTTATGATAAATAACTAGTTGCGAAAATGAACCAATAAAGCTAATACTGCACTTAACAAATGGGATTTAAATGACTAACCCTAAGTTCTAATTTTAATTTGATTTCCTGGTGATCAATGTAATCCTAAAGTAAACCTATTTATGGGTCTGTGTCATAATCCCAACAAAACTTAATCTTAAACACTGTCTGAATTATGAGCGGTTCCCCTATTTATATATACATTACATTACATTACTGTAACCGTTAATGTGATTTAAACTTATACTGTATGTGAATTATTGCTTTGTTATGCAATATGATTGATGTTTAACTGGTTTATTACTACTACAAACTGATAATTGACAAGAGAAAAGTTAATTTTATTATTGCCTAAGTTTGAAAAAATAATTTAATTGTGTTTTTGCTCACTCGTGCAGCTCAAGCAGATTCACAATATTTGAATGAATAAAACGATAATCAATTGAATTGAGCCAAACAAATGATGATCTTTGTTCGTGTCTCTACTTATAGTCATTAAAATCAGAAATAATATCCAAAGTGATGAGAATGCTTTTCGTGACATCAAATATTTTGATACAGAGTACAACCCAATTAAATTGAACTTATACTCTATGTCACCGTATTTCAATTCACTCGTTTGATCACTTTTCTTACTAACAGTGATCCCTTATCTCTATTCATATACGGAAAAAACTTAATTTAATCGAATAGCTTGAAGCCATGCCATAGCCATGCCATAGCATTGCCTGCATCTTCATTCACATTTCAACTTTTTAACCTTTTCTAAATCACATCTTATCAACAAATTATTTAAATAACTTTTTATTGATTTATTTCTGAACAGATTCCATAAAACAAATGTTATTCGATTGAAATCCGAGTCGAATAAAATGAATTATTGAAACATATTATCACAAACATATCGCAAATGCCTCAGCGTTTTATAATTGTATTTCTGTAGCACATATTGAATTTAATTTTGAAAGCTTTCATTTCAAAATTTATCTGTTTATGTGATGATTAATTAATCGGTTAATCTTTGCCATTTCCAAGTTATCAATCATACTCTTTGGCCTCAGATTTTAAATGTAAATTATTTCTTTGGAAAGAATAATCCATTTGATTATACTGTGTTAGTATTTATATTTATTGAAAATTACGAATAAATTTTCAATTTTTCTGATTAATGATCCAAAATAAATAGTTCCAATGTTATTGCCTCTAATTATACTTATATTTCTCATTTTTTTTGTCTTATATAGAATATTATTACAGTATTTTGTTATTTACCTATCAATAGTTCGCTAAATGTTTGTTCAATTTTAATGAATGAATAAAATTTTGATGAATTCTCTGACGATAGCTCGACTTTGATCAACGATATATACAATGTTAGTGTGAATGACAGCTGCATAGTGTTTAACTAAAATTCACAAACTTGTGAATGTAATACAACTATGTATTTCAAATACATTGAATTTATATTATTGTTATTAAAATTTGAACTTAAAAAAACACATTTTTGTGATTTACGCTTGAATTTAATTTATAGTACCATTTCTTTAGGGTGATTAAAATGTCGAAAAGTCATTAAAATTTATTTAACTTTTAACTGAGAAATTTGCTGCTTTAGAGTCTAAATATAACAGATCTAAAAACATAGAAAGTTTTATGCGAACGCTGCCCTTGAATGCAAAAAAGTAACGTAACATAAATGTGCAGAGAAAATATTTAACAATACTGAAAATGAGGTACGAGTTTACTTAAAGCAGCTTTTTGTGTTGAATTGTCTTCTTTTAGTAGAACTCCACCCGCCACTTAACATATGGGATTCACTTTTACAACGAAAACTCGTAATCAGATAGATTTTTGAGGACTGATGTTATCTAATATTTAAAAAAACTTAATATAAAACTAATAAGTATTGAAGTAGTACTCGAATAGCTGAGAAATGGAGGCAAGGCATCGATGGAAGTATTGTTGAGCCCTACTTACTGCCAATCGCGACTATGCGCCGAACTGCGAGTGCACCAACTCTGTTGAGTTCGCACCAACTCTGTTGAGAGAGTACAACTGCTTATTAGCCAGTATTACTTGAGACTGTGCTCGCTTGAAAGCACTTCAAAAGTTGGTACCTCTATCTGAAAGTATGTCATTTTTGCTTAGACTGAGGGCACAATTCATTTGAATGATGCAAGTTTTAAAAGTGGTCTTACCGGCGCAACTTATCCTCTCATTCATGTGTATTACTTACATTCAATGTGCTCTACACGAGGAATCAAGTGCTACACCAGACTTATCAACTTCAGACGAAAACAGCATAATTACTACACCTCTTCATCGCATTGCACCCCATCATCATAACCGTAAACATAATGATACTGTTAAGAGATACCAAGTCGCCAAGTTCGATTTTGAACATGTCTCCACTCCTTATATCATCTCATTGTGGATTATTATTGTAGGTCTCGCTAAAATTGGTAAGTCTTTACTTTTTCAACATTCATATCATCTTTTCATTCAATATATATATCACTCGACACCCGTATCATATAATCCAGTATTGTATTTCATTAATTTAAACTTTTTCGCACCTATTATTAAACTAATGTCAATTTCCGCATAACATACATGCAGTGGTACTTTTATTGGGTGGTATTTTATATACTAAATGTTCAAAACGACACTTGAATTCCTCTCATTTTTATCATTGTTCAGATCTATTAGAATTACAATAATTATGAAAATAATATATTAAGGAATTTTAAACTGAGTAAATATACGTAGTATTATATATTTGCCAATTATATATATACTAAACAACTTTTGCAGAATAATATATAAATCATTTCATTCAAAGTTTTTACTTTTTATTTGTTATCAAATTTTTTTTATAAATTTGATATTTCTGTTGTTATGTGTTTTTATTATAATTTTGTTGCTTTTACTATTTGCAGATATTATTATTTTATTTTTAGAGACATTTTATCATTAAGAGTGTAAATGAATGCAAAACTCCTACTCTTTTGATGGGAAATAAGTGGGTATATCCACTGAATCCTATGTGTAATTTTGATGCTTCCGGAAATGTTATTTACCGTAGACTAAAGCAAGTTTAGATCATGTATTCTCGTGTACTGTATTTTACCTCCGTATGCAATACAAAGATTAATGAGATTTTGTAAGCACTTGTTGAGGCAGGGAATCCCATCAACGATTAACACACATATCTGTCGGTCAACTCTGTCGTGAGTAATTGCATTCTCACTGGCTATTAGTGGTGCCTTAACTTTCAATTTATCATTTTCTTATTCTTGTTATACCACTGCATATGACATAACATGTAAATTTTATTTATACACACTTTTTAACCTAAACGCTAACTTTTTTTAAGTTTTCAAATCCGATAATATTTTATTTATGAACAGTCGTGTTAAATATCATCATTAAATATGTAAATTTTGCAAAAATATCAGCCATTCGTCATAAAAGGCTTATTTTCATTAATATTAAATAACGTTTTTATTAATTTTCAATTTAAGACATATAAAAGAATAATATAAGAACTTCTTTGATAAAAAAGACATTTCATTTATATCTTCAAAATCACAGTTTTAAATCAGTTTCAATACTGATTTTAAATTATTTTTCAAATTAAATAAAATTTGTCTTTTAATTCTGAGAATTATTTGAATACAGATTAATTTTTACTGACGTTACGGAACATTTGCTGTTCGTAGAAATACATTGAAAAGTGATTGACTCTTTGTCCGGGTTTTTATTCGATATTTTCTAATATATTATCAAAATTAAAAAAATTGTATTTAAGTAATTGGAAATTTATTTTATTTAAAAATCATAGCTTTAATTGCACTTAAATAAAGAAACCATACAATACTTAATTCTATTTTAGAAATAATAATTATTGAAAAATACAACAATTGAGGAAAAATATGATACCTTACAAAGTGCGAGATTATGTTCTATGTTAAGCAAAAGTTCTGTAATAATTAACAAAAATGAATCTCGACTTTCCTTAATAGTCTTTACAGTCCTATTATTTTTTCACGACCTAATTAACCACTTATATAACCGTTATATGTAATTTGTCGAGAAATTATAAATCTATTTATAGTATAGGAAAATAAAACTTTTCCTTTTATTTGACACTTTGTTTTGCATACAAAATAAAGATGTTATAAAAGATATAGTTTTGTTTTATTTAAATAACAAAGCTTTCACTTTATTATTATTAATAAATAATATTATTATTAACTTATTATTATATATTAACATTTTTTTGGATTAAATTAACTTAACATAGCATTATTTACACATTATATTTATAGATTTATTTAATATATATATATAACTAACTAATAATACAGCGAAAGAAGAGATATAATATCAATTATATTATTAGACTTTTAATAATGTAAAAGCTTTTTTCATTTAGAATTAAATTAGAGAAAAATTCGATAAACTGAACATTATTATAGAAATTAGAAGATACTTAATGTATAATAAATGCTTGTATACAAGATTTTAATTAATTCATTTAATCTTAAATAACTTGTGCATTAGATATGCAGTCATTTAAGTTAACTTTATTTGCTTGTATTGCTATTTCATCTTTAAAATCAGTTAATTAATAGATTTAATAGGTTTTTAACGATCTTCTATTTTTATCTGAATCTTACATTATTAAAAATTTTATATTTCGCTTTTCTAAACTTTCTCCCATCAAAATGAATTTTAAAATTATAGACTTGTTATGTTTAGCTTATAGTCAAAAAACAATATAATTGAAAGCTACTAGAAATTCCCGTTGCTACGCAACTCATATAACTTAAAAATAACCCTGATATTAATCCATAGAATATTATTTTGAAAAGTCATTATTTAAAAAGCCTTAAAGCGTATTTGACTTTTTTAAAATTTTTATAAAGAAAAATCTGAATAGCGTTGTTGCAAAAAGTTTTATTATATTATTGTGGAATCTCGGACACACACACACACTCACACTCACTCACTCACTCACTCACTCACTCACTCACTCACACTCACACTCACACTCACACACACTGACATAATTTTTTTTAATAATATAGATTGTTAAGCAAAACAATTAACTTTAAAGTTATTGCACTATCAATCACAAGCTGTAAGAAACTTTACAGTATAACTAGTACTGTAATGTCGTATATTTTTCTTTCAACATTTAGTTTAGTCTTACAATAAATATTCTTGAATTTGTATTAAAATATTCTTTAAATATTTGCATGAATTTGCAGACAAAACACCCTAACCTTTAGGTTCCACCTAATTCTCTAAATCTTAAATTTTTTATTAAAACATCTGCCAAAACATAACTTTTTTCTTCTTTTAATCACATTTTTGTTTATTTTTTTCACAATCAACTAATTTAAGTAATTTTAGTCTATCATAACAATTAATTATGCGCTTAACTCAGAAGTCACAAAAATTTATTTTCAGTCTCGATAGAGACATATAGGCTTGAAAATTATAAAATTAAACTAATTTTGTTGAAAATTGTAATGCATTCTCAGTTAATGAAAGCTTTAGCAGTACTGTGTGTTACACAAAGTCATACTAATTATTTCCAATGCATTAACAGTTAATGGAATGGAGAAATCAAATAAACAAATGAATCTCTTTTTCATAATTTAGCATAAATTGTTGATTTGTCAAAGGTCAAAATAATTTACGTTATTTTATAATTTAGCAAAAATGATAATAAATGAAACATTAGGTTAATCATTGAAAACGGTAAAAATAGTTTTAAGCTCATTTATTTGATTTTATCTAAAATTATCATAAGATTTTTGAAAATTTATGCATAAATTATATTATTGTCCAAAAGTATGAGTTATCTTAAGTAATATGGTTTCTAAATAAGGCCCAAATGAATTTTCATGACTGCACTCGCTTTTACTTATGTTTTCTTTACAAACAAACCGTTAGTTTATTTTTCAAATATCATATTATATCCTAAAGTCAATAAATTATTATTAAAATATTAAATCAGTTGAATGATTAAAAATAATATTTATGTTGACTGCGAGACACCCTATTATTTTGCATAAGCCTTCTGTGAATGTTCATAAAACCTTTTCCTGTCATAAGTTTATTATTCCTGTGTAGTGTTGATTATATACAAATCATTAATAATGACATATTTATTAAGGTTAGAAAACTTTAATTAAAAGAAAAAATGAGAATTTTTGCGGTACTTAAACAAAACTTTAGAATTTGTATTTAAAAAACATTGCATTACTTTTATTGCTTAAATAAATTATGAATATTTTAATACATTAAAAGTTTATATACTGTATATCAATAAAACAAAGTATCCTTTGTAGTAACGGGAATACGTGCGTTACTAAGTTATGTAGGGATTCATATCTTTCCTCAAATATTCACATAAATGTGATTCACAACAGAATAAAATAAAGTTAAAAAAAGTTATACTTATATTTTAAGTTGATGTGCATCACAGGATATTCGCTTTGCAACGCAATGTTTCCTGTTATCAAAGGTACTTTTTTCTTTGGGTGTACTGTAACTGCATAAGTACAACAGTTGCACCGTATAATTAAGTAACTGTAGCTGTCATATTAGCTCTATTATCAGTTTTAATAATCTTTAAATGCAATCACAGAAAAATTGTTTAAATCTTTCAATAAATTATTTTAAGACGTGCTGTGATTCGATCCCTTAACTTGTTAGTACAGTCACTCAAACAAAGTTTGTCCAAATTCAGGAAATTCAGTGATACGTTCGGATAAAACTTAAGGGACGAGACATTAATTAGCAATTAGTTCGGCTATAAGTTTAGTCATTGAAATATCAAATTAATTCAAACTTATGAAACTGATAAGAGAACTAACACTCAAATACTCATAAGCTATGGTTTCAT
Source organism: Nanhermannia nana (assembly GCA_033996565.1). Lineage (NCBI taxonomy): Eukaryota > Metazoa > Arthropoda > Arachnida > Sarcoptiformes > Nanhermanniidae > Nanhermannia > Nanhermannia nana. Next base: position 9,577 of record JAUJYT010000905.1, read on the forward strand.
ATGTTTCAAATTATTAAACCTTTAAATATAAGTTTTGTGAGTTATCTTTTTGATAACATTGATTAGTGAGCTATATATGAGTTAATATTTGACATTTTATGAACTTATATATTAATCTCAATAAACTCATACAAATCTCAATTATATCTCAACCCTTATCTTTCCTTATACTGGACAAACTTAATTGACCGATTGTACTTTAAGCCCATCACTATTAGGCCAACAGTGCGTGTATTAGGTGTATGCAAATCTTGAATAGCCTTCTGTTTAGTAATATGTTCTGATTATAATAAAAATAAAAAATAAATTATTCAATATATTGAAAATTTTCTTTGTGATAAGCAATGAACTCATTACATATGCTTATATGACTGCTACTATACTAGTGTTTATCTGATTAACAATATTTTTCTAATTTGAGAAACTAATTATTAATGCAATCAATTTCATTAGAATGGGCTTAAAGTCAAACTTTACACTTAATTGCTTTAATTGAAACAACAAAACTTCATTTTAGGACATTCTTCTATTATTTGAAGCATTTGTTATGCAATAGCAGTATTTGAGAACATAATAAACTACTCATTAATTTGAAGCAAAACGAATTTTCGTTTTAACTTTGATTAAAATACCAATAGATTTAATGAAAACTTGATTTACCTTACATTTGAGTTTATTGTTGCAAATGTTGCACTATTTCTCATGTGCCTCATCTTAGGCAAAGATTAAGTGAATGCAATATATCTGCAATTAATTGATATACTTGTACAGCTACACCCAAAAGCTTATTCCCTTATTAGTATACATCCTCCAGGAAAAGATGCGGATTCATAAGGGTTTGAGAACCAATTTAGAAATGCTTGAAGTCTAATGGCATTAATCAATCGAAACATCTAATTTTGACTCATTATTCACTCAAATCATTTATTATACTCATACTGAGCTGACTAATGACAGCACCAATGATAGTAAGAACTCAAACTTTCAATATTAGACATTAAATGACTTGAGTTTACTCTACTATGAACTTAAATAAAAAAGACATTTTCAAGAACTTTTTGGGAGTAAGTGTGCTGTACGAGCAGTTCTGTCAAAAAAGGATTTATTATAAAATATTCCTTTCTGTAGGACAAGATATTAACTGTAAGGATGTACTTAATACAACTTATTTATGCTAAAAGCCAGCTTACATGATAACAATGCTCATCGTAGCAAAACTTTTACTATAATCAGTTTAATAGATAGATTTGAACAAAACAAATACATTGTTAATGTTTGTGTAAGCAATAAATAAAAACTATTCAACAGCTAAAAAAGAATTCTTTGACATCTCATTGATTAAAAAGTTTTCTAAGTAATGATCGATTTGTATGAAAAATAGATTAATTTTTTCTTTATTTATTTTATTGTAGTATAATTTGTATTTATATATATACTGTAATATTATTAGACCACCCTTTGCTTTGTTTGCACAAAATTCGCAATAACTATACTCTATATAAGTTATTATTATATTCTTATGAGTTGGAAACATTGTAGCGATATAGCGAATAGTTTTCTAAATACAGACCATACTAAAAATTTAAGTTGGTAAAATTATTAAATATCACGTCATTTAACTTCAACGTTAAAACATACAGTAGACGTGAGCGCGAGATCTCGCCTCGTCAAAAATTTTTCAGATATCTCGTCTCGCGAGACCAAATTTTGATTAAATTTATGATACGACATAAGATGTGTTTGAAAAAATTTATCGAAAATGAATTACAAATCCGAATAATTTTTAATAAAAACTAATTCATTGAAGTGTTCATTGTTTAAACGGTCCCCAATCCAAAGGATCAGTAGTTAGAAGATTAAGATTAAGACATGTAACACGAGACGAGATGATATTGTAGTCAACTACACGAGACCGAGACGAGATCGAGATTTATAAAATTTAAAAATCTTATGTTTAACATACAGTACGATACATCAAAATGAAGCATAAATTCAATTGCAAGCTCCTATTCGCGTAAATATATGATATATTAAAATATTTAACAATAATTTATCCAAAGAGTGTTTTAATCAGTTTTTATCAATATATTTAGATAACTAATAAAAACCATATGAGACCAAAACTAATTTCTAAACCTTTATCAAACAAATAAAGTTTATGATGTGTTTAAAAAGTTATATCAGGTTTAAATTAGATTTTCTAAAAGCTTCAAGTTTTAAATAAGATGAGTGATTAATGTGTTACTCATTTAAAATTTGCTTTAAAATTCAATAAAGTTTTAGATAAAGCAACAGTACTCCCAATCAAGTTATTTTTAAAATGTCGACTCATATCAGGCGTCACATCCGGACGATTCAAATTAGATTTATTGTGGACTTCAATACTACGACGCGATTTGATATGCAGCTCAACATAACTAACTTTACAGTAGTTTTATGTGAATTGTATCATAAATTAGATTAATTGAACTAAAGGCCAACATATAAGCAGATATTTTAAATTGAGTCTGATTACAATGCAAATGCAGTTAATACTCACATAGTATAAGCCACAATTTGAAAACCTTTTGCAAGTTTTGAAATCCAATCACGTAATAACCATTTTTTGCATATGAATTAATTTGAGATATATTTGGCTTTGAATATATTTATTTTTTATTAAAGTAATTCAAAAACATTTTTCTTAATTTAGTCAATTTTTCCTCAACTTGTTTGATATTATATTATATGTAATGAATGATTATCTCTTTTATAAAACAACATTCAAAGGTTAACCTGTAATAAATATTGTTTTAAGTGTAAAAAAAAGAATTTATTGGTTCTGATAATTCCAAAATCCACTTTTAATTAATGATGAGATCCATAAAAACCAAAAATATAAACAGAAACGTTTTCTGCTGTTTGTTTTAAACTTTATTAAACTATTTCTTATAGTTTCTAATATTTTCATAAATTAAAAACTCGAAATACTTATTATTTCATGATAGATATTAGAGCTGGAACGGGTAGCAGGGTACAGTACACATGTACCCACTGGTTAATCCGGGTACCCAGTTCCAATTTCTAAGAACCGAGTACCCGGAAAATATTAGTTTTTTTATTTTACCTCGAATTTCAAGTGCAAGGGTTTCAAAATTGAAAGTAAAAACCAAAAAGTTAAACAATTGCCGGATTCTTTCCGTAATCTTTTGAGACTGAAAATGAAGTAATTTGTTTAGCATCAAATTTGTGAATATTGATTTGTAAGTGAAATTATTAAATTTTTGTTTTCAGTTTTATATTGTAAAAGTTTTCAAATATTATTTAAGTAAATTAAGATATTAAAAATGAGTTGGATTTGCAAATATCTGAATTCTTTTTTATAAGGATAAAAAATCTTATAAATTTAATCTTTATAAACATGTGATTTAATGAAATATGTGTTCATTTCTCGGGTACCCTGAAATACCCGCAATTTCCGAGCTCTATTAGATATTGACCAATGCATCACAACCTAAACTTAACTAATTATTTATAGTTTAATGATTTAATTATGTCTTAAAACTATAGTGTAATCAAAAGTTTGTTGTACAGCACAGTTTATTTCAATTAATGAATTCACTCTAATTAGAGAATTACAACCATTCCTTTCATTCAGAACCTAAGGTTTAAATTAAGACATAATTGAAGATATAGTGTACAATATCATTAAAAGATTGAAATTTAAAGTGTTTCATGACTTGAATTAATTCTAATAAAATACTATTGCTTTAAATTCTTTGAAAGATAATTCTTATTGGTTTAAAATCATCTTTAATTATATGAATGAATTATTCATATTTCTGTACAAATATACTTTGGATACATGTAATCATATATTTTTGGGATATTTTCATTATCACTGCCAGATTTGAATTATAAGTTGCCTTAATTTGACCAGAAATTAGTTAATTTTTCAAAGTTTTAAAATTTTACTAATTAAACAAATCTCACAGCAAGTATTAATGAGCAATACTATACAGTTACTGTACTCTAAAAACTTTATTGATTTTAACATTTATAACAACATATTTATAGTATTGTTGAAGTTTTGTTTTGAAGTTGTTTTGTATTTTCAATAATAGTGTTTAATATAAGCGTTGAATATAAGCGTTGAATATAAGCGTTGAATATAAGCGTTGAATATTAGATAATTTGTTAAATATTTCTCTAATCATTTCACCTTAATTTCATTCCGGGACAGTATGTCAAGGAATGATTCTTTTCTTCGGCCAGAATAAAGATGTCAATTATGTCAATCATTCCGGCGCTTCAGCTAATGCTGATTCTCATTAACACAACAAATTAAATCAATTCAGTCTAAGACTACTTTTTAATTCGATTAAATAAAAATTTTTAGTATATATAACGTTACTGTCAGTCAGGCTGTTATGAATCTGACAGTCAGTCTCATTAAAGTTAAGTTCTAAATCATATTTATGAATGAAAGTAATTTATATGTAAATTAATATAATAACGTTTATAGCAATTAAATTACCTTTTGATAAATAAATTCTAATTATAAATTAAAACTTTTACTCATTATTTAGTTTAAAATCTTTAATAATTTTTAGGAAGAAATGTAGAGTAAATAAACTTATGTAAGTTTCAAAATATCTACAAAACATTTCCATAGCAACGTATATTCTAAAAATTGAAGGTTCAGTTTAAATCTCAATTTTTAACTAAAGTTTA
>JAUJYT010000906.1:0-14281 GCA_033996565.1 Nanhermannia nana
CAGTTGCCAGTGACGATTTTCCAAAACATCAATTGCCCACCATAACCGAGCCAAAGATTGACACACAATTTATTAAGCAAGCATTTAGCTTTTGCTATAAAATATGAATATTCCCATTTTAAAGGGTTGATATACATCGGAACTAAACAGGCGAGCAAAGCGAGCCCGTCGTACGTAACCTACTTCTGATCGACTGTATGACTAGGACATAGCTTATGAGGCCCGAAGGACCGAGATTATATCCAGAGTACACTGATCTGTTTTGAGAATGTATAGATCAAAACGTAATTTTAGCCTTAAATTTACTGTAAATATTGTGTTATTATACGTTAACTTGTAGGGCAATTGGAGTGTTGAACAATTGTACCTGTCGGGTAACTGGCATTTCGAGCAATCGACCTAGACCCGATTAGCTGCTCTTTCAATCAATTTTTTTCTAATTAAAGATTATTTTAATTGTTATTAAAGTAGAACTCACGAAATGCTATTTTGTTAAGTTAAGCATAAATATATTGGATTAACAAAAGTGAAGATTCAAAATATATTTGCACATCTATCAGCATTGACTCATTTAAAAACCTTATTTAAGTAGAAACCACAATTCCTTGATTTTGAAGATATGAACCAAATAAAAAATTAGTTCAATTTGTTAGTCAATAGCATTATTTCGGTAAATTTATTCCAATTTGATGGAGTTAGTTATGCGGTTAAAGCTAATTTGGTTTAAGTTTAGCTGACTATTATGCTTTCGGTCAATGCTTTAGACAAAGTGAATAAGTGATAGTGTAAGAGACGAGTGAGACTCATAAGTTTGTGCACTTCACTCGTAACAGTTAATCCCTAAAGCTCTTTCCTCTTTTTCGCTACTATTGGACGAATAAACATTGATAAGTTATACGCTTATAAGATCTGTAGATACTGTATAAGAAATATACGACATTTAACTACAGCTGCTCTCGCAAACTCATATTCATTATACAATATCTCTAATAATGTCAAACTTTATATTTGACTTATAATGTGTATAACTCACCATTTCTTTATCTTTCTATAACATCGTTACACATTATCTAAAAAATATGATTTACAACTTATAATTTCAAATGAAACGGATGTAACTTTTGTTTATGAGTCCAACTTCCTTATGACTCTTTCATTTATTTTTAACTTATAATGTGTTGTAAAAGTCCCCGAAACGGTCATTGAGTTTACAGTGTTGGCAGTAATTTGGTTTTAGACCTGTATTAAATTTAGAGATAAACAATTTCGGGTAGCATTCGATTTGCTCTCAAAGATTTTGTTTTTAATAATAGAATAATAATAATAAAAAATTTTGATCAAATGTCTAACTTAAGTATATTTAAGCGAAAAATTTTTTATAGAAATTTTTAGTTTGACGACAAAGTATACATCGGCGCCCTTTCTTAAAGACACCTTTCGATTGACAACTATTAGATTAATTTACAATAGTTATGTTATATTCAATTATGAATCTAACAATCAATTTACATAATTTATTATAACATTCTGAGTCAGTCAATACTGGATTCATGAGATTTGTGTTGAATCTGTTTCGCAACACTTGTTTCCAATTTGATTTACTGCAAAACATTAAACTACTGACTGCCGTATTCATCGATTTTATCTAAACTGAAGCTTTACTTAATATAACGTTATCTGTTGACCACATTCTACAACTAAATTTGCGATTATTTTATTTTAAACCAAATTGATTTATCATTTTCTATACTTTTCTCATATATTATAAGTTATGCATAGCTTTTGCATAAACCTCTCGTATATTCAACACATTTATATTATTTAATAATCAAAGTGATATCTGTGTACAGCTCCGCCACATTTTAAAGAAAAACCTCCAGAAGTAGCTTATGTGAGAGTTGGAGAGTCATTGACACTTCATTGCAAGGCTTATGGAACTCCAGTGCCGACTATTGTCTGGCAAAAAGTAAGTTAACCAGTTATCAGCTGCGGAACCAAATTAGAAAAGTAATCGATTTAGAAGTTGTTAACAGAATCCTATTTATAACTGCTATAGAATAATATGCCCATTGAAATGAACCCAAGCATTCACGTGATGCCCAGCGAACTGCGTATTGAAAACTTGGGTGAATCTGATGTCGGAGATTACATGTGCGTTGCGAAGAACCGTCAGGGATCAGTCACCGCTATCACTAAAGTGATAGTTGCCGGACCTGCTATTATATCAACTCCACCCAAAAACATGACAAAGCTTGAAGGCGACAAAGTTGAGCTGATATGCGAGGCAAAGGCATTGCCATCTAATGTGACCTATAGATGGTTTCACAAAGGAGTTGAGATAAGCCAACCCTCGTAACTCATCACCAGAACTGTTCTTAAGCGTAACGGAACTCTACTCATTAACTCGACCTCTTCTCGAGACACCGGAAAGTTCACGTGCGATGCTTTCAATGGAATTGGAGAACCAGACACTGCCAGCGCTTACTTAACCATTGAGTGTAAGTTTGAGTTCTTTAGTTGAAAAAGTTTGTGCTTTGAGTTAATGTTTGATTTGATCTCTAAATAATTGTAAACCAATGCTTGTTTGAGACCCCGCGCGTGTCACATATTCGCCATCAATTCAATACTTGACAAATGGGTTGACTGGTGTGGTTCGATGTTTTATTGAAGCGTTGCCTCCGTTTCAATTTGTCAAATGGACTAAAGATCAGCGATCGTTCGATCCCAGTGAGCATCACGGCGTCAAATCGCTCCTCAATGGATCACTTCTTTTCGATCGGGTCAGTCAACAACATCAGGGAACATATCGATGCACTCCTTATAATCTTCACGGAACAGCTGGAACTTCTTCTGTTATGGAAGTACTAGTCAGAGGTAATTTAATTTATTTTATTTTCTATTTAAATAATTTTTTGTATCTGTAAACTCACAAAAATTCTTTAAACATAAACCAATTGTTTGTATTTTGTCTTTATTGCAATTTTAAAAATACATTGCAATGTATTATCTTATCTGTTATGTGAGTCGTAAATTATATATATTTATAGTTATATTCCTATACTTTAATGTTTTACATTTCCATTGAATCCTAGAAATAGATAATGTTCTAAATAGGCCACAGCTTTCGTTAAAATAATACTTTAAGAGTATTTGTTTGAATTTTATTTATGCTTTTCTAAAAATGAATAACAATTTAGCGAAAGCTATACTTTGCTTACTCTTTCTCTCTTAAGGTCGAACTGGCGCTAAACTTTTTCTAAGATCACATTAATTTGTAACTTAAGAGCAAATTTTTTAACAAAACTTTAATTTTAGTGACACTTTATTTTTATTTATTAATAACAATATGAAAACATTGGGCTGTATTTAACATGTATATGACATGTATAGCTATAATCATAGGCTATAATGTTTTGTAAAGTAAAAAAGCATTTATTTATATTGAAAAATCGATAGATAAACATAGTTGTGTTCATTCAAACAGAAAAAGTAAAGTAAAAAACAAATGAAAATTATTTCTCTTCCATTTAATTCTTAGTCTTCACTTAATAATAATGCGGACATTTAACAACTTCTTACTAAAACTAATATTAATTTTATAACTTCTACTTCTATCCGCTTTTTAAAGAATATTCTTTTTCAAGTTTTTTTATAATTTTTATATTTAATATTGATATTCACATAATCTTAATGGAGTGCCGTACCCAACTAGGGTCTAAGGGCCTCAAACCTTCAGAAGTTTTTAAGTGTAGGTCTGTAGCAATTTTAAGAAATTTTAAATTCTTTCATTTTTTCTGTCTTGGCCTCCAACCAAAAATTTCTGGGTACGGCACTGTCTTAATGTTTATAACTGTACAGAGTATAAGCTTTAAGTTCTACTCTATCTATGCTAAGCCTCACTAATCTTTTATAATTTTTTCAGATCCACCGATCTTTACATTAAAGCCCAAAGAATCTTATCATAAAGCAGTGGGCGAAGAGGTGATAATGTCATGCGATGGTTTGGGTCAACCAAAGCCAGTGATCACATGGCGAAAAGTGAGTCAATTTATTGTAATTCCTATTTTGGTACAGTGTTAGCTCTATTTGGCGTAAAGCGTATTTGCCATCACTTACATAAGGCATATCATTCATCATTGGGATAATCTTATGGAGAGGATTGTGGTTGTGGTCACATTTGCTGGCTTTGTAGCTCACAAATAGCAAATGATAAATGATTCACAACTAAAATGTGATGATTAGAGCTACAGAAATAAGTTTCCATTCATAAAATTGGGTCATATCGATCACCACCAAAATCAAAGTCTTCACAATTACTCTCTGTTACATTTATTTTCATGATTTATCCATAAAAAGTTCTCAGTTTTTTATAATAATGTTTATATCATTAACAATTAGTCATTATTATCAGACTTGATTCGTAATGTGTGCTATAAATCAGATACCATGTAATCCATTAGGTTTACGACATTAAATAATAATTGAACAAAATATTGAGCTCAAAGTATTCAGCTATGGCCGTAAATGCTGTATCGTATTAATAGGTTATATATTTTTAAATAAACTCATTATTTGTCCCTTTCCAAGAAAATATAACTTATTTAACTTGTCTAACAATCCAAAAGTTTAATTATAAATGTATAGCAATCAATTAAAGGCCCTATAAGAGAGACTTAATCTGTGAGACACTCTTCTGCGAGACACTCTTCTGTAGATTAATGGCGATCATCACAATAATCGATTCGTAATAAGAATAATCCCTGTGAGAGCACATCCTCTCGTTAATGCCAACCGGAAAAGAGCAATTCTATGCGCTCTAAATTAAATCTATTCTATCATTTATTTCGTCTGTTAGTATTCAGTTTACTTACTTTTCTATAATGGCAACTCATCCACAATTTTCTATGCTTTCGTATCAATTTTCTCAGTTTAAAACCTGCACTTCATTTTAAATATTAGCGAAATATGTTTAATCACTTTCTATAATATATTTGTCTACTTTTGAAATATTGAATTTTACAAATAAATCGTAGTTTAAGATTAAGATCTCATTCAATTATTTGAATCACTCCTTAAAATTACTTCTAAAACAAAGAAATGAAAGATATAATTAATATTTTTAATGAATTGAACCAAATATTTAGTTCAATGTTGAATGCGTTCAAAAAGACACAGTTCGTCAAATCTTTAATATAAAATAAAATTTCTTATTTTATAGTCCGATGGCTCTAAACTGCCAAAGGAGCGGACATTTATTCTTTCCGGTAATTTAACCATTAAATTAATCAAAAAAGAAGATCACGGGAAGTATGAATGCGTTCTCGAGAATATAATCGCAACATTGTTTACAACAACCATTCTATTTGTCGACAGTAATTATAATATATTTAAAACTTTAATTTTTTAATTATCTGACAAAAAATTGATAAAACAAATTGGTGACAACCTATCTATAGAAACAACACCTCATCCACCAACTAATGTATCTGTAATTACGAATGCCTTCGCCGCAACGCTCAAGTGGGTGCCTAATTATGATGGAGGACAACCACAATTTTTAGCATTCGGTAATTATTCCTATTGAGCACACTATATATTTTTTAAAGCTCTAATTTTAGAACAGTGTCTAATTAAGAGAAAAATTGAAGTGCAATAGAATTTACTTTTTTTAATCTAATCTTCTTTTTGCAAAGCTTTCGATCTTCTGATGATACCGGCTGGAAAACATTCCGAGCCCGACTTCCAGAATGTACATCCTACACTCCAGAATGTACATGGGTGTTTACTATTTACAATTTAACGCCTGATAGTGAATATGTTTTTCAAGTTTTCTCATCCAATTCATTAGGTCGAGGATTAGGATCAGATATAATAAGAGCTCGAACTAAAAGTAAGTTGCATTTAAAGAAATTGTCTCAATAATGGTTTCATTTGGAAGCTAACAGGCTCTATGTTTGACTCTAAGCTTTTCAAGCCTATCAACATTTATTATGAACTCAGTTAATAATAAACTTTTTAGGTTATGATTCAGTTAATGGTCAATTTTCAACTGATGCTTACGAATCTACTTATATTCCAGTGCAAAAACCAGGTAATTAAACATTTAGATAATATTTTGAATAGTTTTATGGTTTTATTTTGTGACTCATTAGGAATAAAGAGTTAATGCAATGAAATTCCATTTGTTTGGAAATATCTTTAAAATGAGTTATTGATAAATCTCATTCATATTTCATTTGTATTATATTATTATTTAATAAATTGTGCGCAGAATAATAGAGTACAGAATTGATTTAAAATTAATGTTGTGAACAGTGCATCAAATTCTTAGTGCAAATAATTTGCAATAATTAGATGTTATTAATGAAGTCTCATTACAATTAAATATAAGTCTCATTACAATTAAATATAAATAACCGTAAATTGAATTTAATTTCACAGCAATTCGTTTATCAAAGATTGAGTCAGTTTTACATTATTTTTAAATAAACTTTAAGTGAATTTAAATTATTTTAATTATACATTAATTGAATTGAAAGCGAATAAAGTTTTGAACGAAAACTATTGACAACACATTTAATGACTAAAGAAGATAAAGAATCGCATGACTCGTGTCTATCATCTGTTTGTCAGTGATTTTTGTCATATCAGACAATTCATTGATTACGAGTTCATTAATAGAGACGTCTATTAAGACAGGAATCGATGCAATAATAGCAGAGCTGATCAGCATTTTATTGCTTCCAATCCTTTCGAGTTCTAGTTCTTCAACATTTTCATTAGAACTCAAACCGTTTGACATTATTTTATACGCATTTCTGATAATCATATTTCTGCACAAATAATACAAATCAGTCAACTGTTTAGCGATTGTGAGAAATGTGTCGACAACTGAATCAAATCCGTTGATATTGTGATTCAGTATTGATAACAGAGTTTCCACATAAGTGTCAATCGAAGTGACGCTTAGATTGAAGTTAAAGAGCTTTAAAACTCTGAGTTCGGACTTATTTAGGCTTTGAAGCGAATAATTATAACCACAATTATGTAAAAAAGTCTTCATTTGAGTCATTCGTAAGCAATAGTCATAACTGTATAGCTTTGAAGCGATTAAAACGCAAGTAATAGCTCTCAAATGCATTTGTTTTGAGAGTTTGTCTTCAATGAGATTCCATTCAAACGAATGAGAATTTGATTCCAAATAAAGCCGTTTTGTATCGCAAACCAATTTCACTATCAATTTGTCCAACAATTCAATGGACGCGTATTTGACGCAATCGTTTTGAGCCAATACTTCACAGATAGTAATAATGTTTTGGACACAACCGGAACGAGACTTAAACTTATGATAAGATATGCCGTTGTTTTGCATTTCAACCAATTCTTTAGCGTTTCGTTCGTTTAAATCGTTTAATAAATCGCTTAATATTTGCGCTGAATTTGAATTAAGAGTCGAATCAAATAAAAGACATTTTGTTTTATAATTGAATTGAATTCAAATCAAATGTATTTATAAATAGATTAACATTTGTGACGAATCACTGCTATTGTGTCTCACATTTAATGCGTTCAATGTATTGAATGTTTGCATAAAATTGATTTTGAGTTCACATATGAATCACATTTGAATGTAATGCGCATTCAGTTTAATATTTAAATTCAATTTTTGAGAATTTTATGATTAAATATATTTTTGTGCACTTAATATATATACTTATTTAGAACAGAAGATAATGAGCGCGCGTTTCAAGAATTGACAGATTATTCCGTACTCGGGTGTGATTGTGTAGTGTTATCACAAGAATCGTTATTTGATTTGATGACAAAATCTCAATACTGTACTGCATGTACTGTAATCTGAATCGCCTTTTATTGCACTGTATTTTGTTGTACTTTACTTTGTTGTACACTAGCTATTGACCCGTTGAGAAGAACGGGCAATTAATTGATATGTATGACAATCTATATAATATCGCTCTTTCTCTGCAGCTCTATGTAGGCGAACACTGGCAAGTATATAACAGAACCAATTATTTTTTTCAGAATGTCATAGAAATTTTCAGAAAGTTATATAATATTCCAGAATTTCATAAACATTTCTAATAGTAAAGCATTTTTGGCGTAGCCTTATTACTGAACACAAAATCTTTGCTTATAAAAACATTGGAGGCGTAGCCTTATTTTTGAAAATAATATTTTCATTTAGTAAACGTTGGTAACATAGCCTTATTATTTAAAACAAACTATCCTATTGAGAACCATTGGTAGCGCAGCCATTTTTCGGTAACTCAGCCACTGGTCACTTTTCAGAAAAATGAATTACCTCTTGGCCCTTTCAGGTGATACTGAATCATAATATACAATTGGTTCGTTTCTATAGTAGCCAGTATTTGCGTTATTAGATAGACAAAGAAATTCTGATGTATATCATGTAGATTTTTAATAATCTATTTTTCTATTTTCAATAGTTTAGAAACAATATTCTAGAAACGAATCAATTATTCCACAGCATACAGAATTGAATCTCAAAAAATTCATACCTATCATGATCTCCTTGTGCTAAGGCTATGGATATAGCAAATGCTTTCTTTTTTGGTAATAATGTCATAAACATTTGCATTAAATACCCGTTTGCGTGTGTATAAAAAGGTTCACTTGTAAGCACTACTATATTATCTTTAACTATCGACTCGTTTTGTGTTTTTGGATAATCATCAACAGCCCATTCATAGTTTGAAACCAATTGATTGTATTTCATTCCCATTACAGACTTTTTATGAGTCTGACCGAAATCATACAAATGAATCGATAATTTGATTATCAATGTATTATTATACAGGTATTCGTCTCTGTTTTCATCGAGAAAGCTCAGTGATATATGCCTTCTATTACCACAACCATCAGGTCTTGGAGAATAGTCGTTATCTGCTGACGGACGAAGAAATGCTGAGCGTAGACGACAAGGATCTGTATTTGGTATTACAGTGAACGCATTTTGTTGGTCTCCATAGAAATCTGAAAGATTATGGTTCATAACTTTTATGACTGTTTTTAGTTTGTAGGGCCACTCTATTTGGGAATCATAAATGCCGGTAACGATGCGAAAGAAAGCTCCAGTATAACCCATATTATCTGAATAAGTTGTATTTGGTATTAACATCATTTGTAGTCTATATCCAGGATGAGTTATGTAAAACCGCGAAGAAAACACCAGATACTCTTCTTCGCCAACCAGATCCCAAAAATTGTTTATTGTCCATAAAAATTCGACAATATTTTGGCTACTCTTCGAAGTAACTTGCGTCACATGACCCCAATCTATTCTTTATATATTTTTAATGTTTGCTTTAGTGATCGCCATCAGCTTAACAAACCTGAGCTTATAAACGAAACTCTATTTCTCAGAACTAGAGCTAAAGCATAGGTTAAAGGCTAAAAGAAAGTTTGAGGGCTAAAGCTGATAAAATTAGAGCTCATTAGCCTTTTTGTCATCACTAATTTACTAGTTAGAAATAACTTATCAATGATTAGTGAGTGAACAACTACTAGTTTATTACATATTATTAATATTGAATGTACAGTCATTTATTACAGATATAAAAATTTTTGAATTTTTGTCTTAAAAATTGAAATATTGAAACAAAAGTTCATTCATTACCTGCTTTTACATCCTCATAATCTTCATCTGCATTCAATTCCTTTACCACTATCAACAATATAATGACGAAAATAGTGAACAAATAAAGATTTCGATCCATATCAGCTCTTTATATGAATTCTAAATTTAGTTTATCAGTGATCACAAACTTTCACTTATTCAGTAAAACTTCAGTAAAAATACATTAAAACTTTTGCTCAACAATGATGTCACGAATGAGCGCTGGCTATAATCATTTGTAATTTTAGAGCACTCACCTTTAGATATCTCTTAAGTTTTTGTCTTTGACCTTTACTTTACGGTTCAATAATTGAGAAACATTTTTAGCTATTTTTTAGCTTTGATCAAAAAGAGCGCTTATAGATTTGTTTTATCCGTCCGCCCTTCCGTCCGTCCGTCTGTCCGTCTATTGCCAAATAGATCGAGAAAACGGTAAGAGCTATCAAAAAACTGATTTTATATTCATAATCAGTGTCCCTGAGAACTGATAAAATGACGACAAGTCTGTGTCCAGTGACCAGTGGCCAAGTTACCGACGGAAAACTATCGATACTAATGCTTTACTATGGGAATGGTTAGAGTTATTCACAAGTGGCAAAAATACATTTGGATCGCGCACAGTAAACAGTCATAGACTGTATACTTTCCCTTGTTTAAACTAATTTTTTGAAAACAATTAAATTAAGTTTTTTAAAGAAAAAATCGACTTATACTTGAAACTGAAGATGTCTTCATATTCCCTTAATCTTGTCTTTTCTGCTTTTTTATTGTTAGAATTGTTTTATAGTCATACGAATATTATAGTACTTGCACCGAAAGTTAATAATATAACACTTTTGAGGTACATTTATTAATGCCTATAATTGCTTCTTTAGATTGTTTATCTTGCCTATAATTCTCTATTCGTTAATTTTTCATAACTTATTATTTTTAGTAAATGTAGAACTAGAACCATATATGGGTAAGGTAGGGGTTTGCTTAGGGTGTGCACCCCCTCCCCCCAAGATTTTCTAAATCTCAAAAATCGTATCTTGGTTCCCCTTTGATTTTTTCAAGTTTATCCAAAATATATCCTTTGGTCCCCTCTTTGATTTTCATTAAAATTTCAGAATTTGATTAAAATTTAGCTTTTTTTAAGACTTGTAATAAGATCTATGCTTAAATTCATCAAAAATTGGCATTAAAATGCATGATGGCATTTCTCCAAAAAATACTAAATTTTAAGAAAATTTTTTTTGGCGGAAAAACCGGTTGCGAAAAAATTGCCTCAGAAACCGATGAGTTCAAGAATTTCTGAAAGCTCGCCCACTCACCCCCAAAGGTCTGACCTTTCGCATGTATGACTAGAACTAATATTTTATTTTGAGTTCAAATTCTAGTTCTCGGAACTAAAAACAACACTAATTATTTGTGACCAAAAAAGTATGAGTTAATGATATGGATTGATATAACTTTCTAACATTTGTTGATATCATACAATAAACATATTATTATATCAATATCAAATTAATAGGTCCTATTTTTTGCCTATAACTGTCTTTTATTCGTGCCTATTTCATGGGTTTTAGGTCCTATTTAAAGCACCTAAAACCATATTTAATGTCCAGAACTTCCTATTCCCAATAATATATTAGTACAGTGTTGTTTCTCTTAAACTTAGTCTTAATCAAAAAATTTTCTATTTGTCTGCCGTGTACTTAGACCTAATCAAAACGTTTTCTATTTATCT
Organism: Nanhermannia nana; assembly: GCA_033996565.1. NCBI lineage: Eukaryota > Metazoa > Arthropoda > Arachnida > Sarcoptiformes > Nanhermanniidae > Nanhermannia > Nanhermannia nana. Next base: position 11,388 of record JAUJYT010000906.1, read on the forward strand.
GACTTATAGTTAGTCTTATTTTAAAATTTTTAATTTGTATGACTTAGACTTAATCTTAAGCCAAATTATTTTATTTATTTTTATTTGACTTAGTCTTATACTTAGTCAAAGCGAAACAACACTACAGTATACACATAATATTCTGTGACACAAGCGATGAATTATTTGAATGAAATGTCAATGAAATAACAACCGATAACTACTAATGTACTAAATGTTAGTGCAATTTGAGCGCAACCTAACGGTCAGGTGTTGTAATAGAAGGCAATTCATAACAATTCATATAACGTAAAAGTGAAAATAGTTTTGATCTAATGATAGATAATTCCTACAACAGGTAAACATGAAAATGGGCTCAGTTTTAGTATTAGCTCTTTCATAACGAATCAAAAGCGTTATAACCGTTCATTCTTTTAATATATCTATTGCTATGATTTTTATATATTATAACAATTAATTGCATTTTATTTTTATTAAAATTATATTTTAGTCAATACTTTAATATGAAATGACTTGAAATTGAAAAGTTGTTAACAGTTAATGAAAATATAGTTAATTAATAATAAATAATAATTAATATAAATAAAAGTTTGTTATGTTTGGGAAACACCTTGTTCTCAATGATTACTCAATAATATAATATGTTTTGCTATAAATTGATTGCTTTTATAGTAATTCAAATCCAATTGAGCCGAACAGAGCCGACCAGAGCCCCGATCCCTGTCCAGTGGGGTCATTACGAGAACTACGACCCCAGAAACCGACCGCTAGAGTCAGACCATCCCTATCAACGAACCTTTTATGGCGCGACACCTGATCCCAATCGAAGACGTCTTGTGGAAGATCCGGGAGATCTCAGATGTAAAGAAGCTGTGCAGCAGGGTCTGGAAGAGTTCGTGACCGTCAACACAGCCTATGGTAATGTTGTGGGAAAAGTGGTCTATTTGTGTGACGGACCAGGAGTTCCGCTCAGAGACAGACCTTTCAATGCTCAGTACAAACCTTCCGGTTCTCCTTCCGGTTATCGACCGATTCGTAACTTCTGGAAAAATGTGACCACTTTTTTGGGAATTCCTTACGCTCGGGCACCGACTCGTGAATTCAATTTGAGATTTAAAGTGAGTCACAAATTATTAAATTAATTCGTTTTTGGGTTTAAGAAAAGCATTGAAACAGATATTCAAACATTACATGAAAGTTAAGAAATACTTTTTAACTAACTTTTGGTACTTATTCACAAAGTTTTCTAACTATTTATTAAATATTATATTGAGAGTAAAAATATGTTAAATAAAGTAATTGTTCGCTAAATTATAGTAAATCAATAAATGAATAGCTATAAGGGTTTGTTTAACTATTACTTTATTTAACATGTTTTTAACTAATTTAGGGTTTACTCTCATTATAATATAATTTTTAACTTTTCATATTTTAATATTATCAATATAATGGGTATCGTCCACCTAAATATCAGGGAGGATATCATACCCTTACACCCCCTTTCACGGCACTCATAAATCGAGATAACAATATTCTCCAACACAGATCCCCACCCACTACCTTATGCCCAAAGTTTGTAATCGTTGTTCTTTATAAAAATTTAAAATATAGCTCATTTTATAATAAATTAAATAGAGCTCAAAGAAAGCTGTATTAAGTGATACAAACATATATTGTAACTTTCAATCACTAATGTGTTTGTGACTGAAGGTAATTATTAAATTCTAATCCTAATTATAATCAGAGATCAACAATGTCCGGAACCGGATCCCCCCCCCCCCCCCCTCAAGAAAATCTAACTCCAAGAAAGTAGTGCTTCGTCTCCTCTTTGATTTTTGAGACAAAAATTGAAAATTGGTGTCTTTGGTCTGCCTCTGAGTTAGATTATTATCAAAGATTAAAATTTTAATTTTTTCCAAAAGATTTTTGATTAGATTTATGCGTTTAAAATATTAAACAATAGCATTAAAATGATCTAAAAAAGGGTAAAATTAAAAATAAATTTGGCGCCAAAACACTTGTTAAAAAGTTTGAAAACAGGTGAGTTTTTTCGCCTTTGATAAATGGAGATTTGGTTGAGAGTCCCCAAAGCTTCATAATGATTGCTGTGCATCCCTAGAAATAATGCTTATCCAACATAATCTACTATAAAATGTTTAGTCTGAGTTTGAGTTTCAATAGAGAAATGCAATTATTTTCTTAAAAGAGTTACAATACAAGCACTTTCATAGCCATTCTGTAATATTCGCATCTCTTATGTAAACATTACTACGGAAACTGTGATTAATAAACAATAAATTTATGATAAGAAAGCTTACATTCATTATTTAGTTTTTCATAGTATTCCATAAATGCATTCAATAGAAATCCACTTAAAGTTTAAACTCAATTACTGAGAAATCAAAGTGAATTTTGGGTACAAGTTAATCAGGCTCGACAGCCTGAGCCTGGAGCCTAGGCTAGCCTATGTTCATCATTATTTAAACATTAAGTTTACACAATATCTGAACTCAAATCATTGGGTTTTCCTTATTTTTCTATATAAAATTTCTTAAATAATTATATATTTATCATGTATTTTACAACACTAGTCAAACAGCTGGCCCTCTCACATTGAAGCTACTGTTATACTCTGGTCAGGGGTTCTCAAGGGGGCATAGGGTACCATACCCCCTGTCATTTGCCAAAAATGTATACCCCCTCCTAGCAAATAAAAAATTAATATGGGCTTCTATGGGAGCACTCCAGCGCCACCTAGGGGTCAAAGGCAAAATTTTGGAAATAACCCCCCTGTCATCGTCGAGCTTGAGCCCCTGACTCTGGTATACAATGTATACTAGACAGTCCAAAAGTTGAAAAATTTTGAACTCGACTCGAAAAACCTGAATTAAACC
>JAUJYT010000907.1:0-14272 GCA_033996565.1 Nanhermannia nana
AATCGTAAGAGATTTTTAAAAGTTTTGATCTTTAATAATAAGGATATAATAAATCTTTACAGTTACCATCGTATATAGGAGGGTCATTCAATAATAAGCCGTAGGCTAATTTATTGATTACACTTATGTCAGTTAAGAAATTTATGTCATACGCGTGGCTTTTATAATGAGTAAAAATTAGCTGTTTTTATTCTAAAATATACATTTATTTACATATTCATTAATAATGGTCCTTGATTTTAATCTTCACTAATTATCTCTTGAAAATTATTCATTTGACGTAATCAAGCGATTAATTTTTTAAAATAATTTTCATGAGACTATCATTTAAGGAAACACCGGAATTCTTCATAACCTTCGAATTAAAAAAAGCATATTTTTCCTTAACCAAATTATTTCATTCAATGACGTGATTTAATGCTTCATTTGAGATAAAAGTAGAAAAGTATTTATTTTCTACATTTGCATAATTTAGATCAAATTTAGATGATATAAATATTTATCTACAGTTAAATGCAAACTTATCTGAGAATTTATAATATATACTTTTATGTATAGCTCATAGGGTGACCAACCGCCAGTTTTCATCTGGACTGTCCAGATTTTGGGCTATTTTAAAAAAATACAATGCTTGGTCCCCCCTTTGAGTTTTTCTCAAAATAAAAATTTATAAAAAATTATCATTTGGTCCCTCCTTTGATTTTTTAAGCTGCCCAGATACTATACTAAACTTGGTCACCCTAATAGCTCATGAACATTTTTAATTTTAACAAAGATTACATTATTTGACTGTTACATGTAATACAGGTGTAATGATGTCTGTTTTTATCAATTCTATCACACTATCAAATAAACTTTAAATATAAAATTGGATTATCATATCTTTATTTTAAATTATTGTAATCAGAGTCTAATCAGTGACTGTAATCCGTGTTTTTGGCGACTAAGTGTAAACAAAACTTAAAACATTCTTTTTAAATATTTACTTATGTATTGTTTTTATTCTTATAATTTATTATTGAACTTATCAGTAGATATTTTCATTTTAATTTTCATAATACATAAAAAGGTCTTTTGTACCCTTCAAATGAGGCTTACTGGTGACAGTAGGGTGACCAACCGTCAAGATTTCATTTGGACTGTCCAGATTTAGGTATATTTTTAAAAAATACAGTGCTTGATCCACTCTTTTATTTTTATCAAAATAAAAATTTATGAAAAACTGTCCTTTGGTCCCCCCCTTTGATTTTTAATGTGTCCAGATTTGGACTCCATCAAACTTGGTCACCCTATGTGACAGGACTGGTCAGTTACATTTTCAGATATATTTAGATTTGGCTGTAACTGTTTGAGGCAAATAATTGAAAGTTTATTTAGTTTATGTTCAAAAATTGTTTATTAGTTTGTATTTTGTTTCTATTTTTATTTTATATTTTTGGAGTTGAGCTCTTTGTATATAAAATGTAATTTCAAATTATGTGTTAACGGTAACTTTTTATTAAAAATAAAGTATATTTTCAATTTTTTATTTTAAACTTAAAATCAGAATTAATTCCTGGAATATAAGGATTCGATGCTTTCAATGCATATAACTTTTCTGCAAATTTGTGCACATTTTTAATGCGTTTTCGATTTGAATAAGAATTTGTTTTAATTATAAGTGCAATGAGTGCTAAACTCCTGAGAATTATGAACTGAATTATTAAAATCCTAGCATTTGAATAAAATGTATTGTCGTCTATATCGAGAACATATAAAACTCCTGAGAATTCTCTTTTTGAACAGCGATCAAAACCATAAAACAAAACAATAATACACTCGAACACAAGCTTAATAGTAGATATATAACTAAACCATTGAAGTGCATAATGAAGTTCTTTGATTGCAATGAAATAATTTGAAAAAAGCAATAAAACCAAAAACAAATTAACTGAAACTAAAACAGCAATTTTTACGTTATTGCAAAAAATAATTCCTATTAAATGACCCAAACTTTGTATACATAATATTCCTATTGTAAGGAAACATAAATATCCGAATAACATAGTGTTTCCCTCATATATATCAATGGCAACTATATAGCAAAATATGGTGATGAGTGTTGGCACCAATTGAACGATAGTTTTTGCCCAATAATAGGTTCCTGTGCTGTACCAACCTGTGCAAATTAAATTAATTTTAATATAAATAACAAAACATTTTCTCGAATTAAATTAAAGTTTATAGTTGTCTGTGGGGAACGTAAATTCACATCCACTTCCATTGAATGGTAGTATAAGAACATTAACTATAACAAGTAATTTTGTAAACTCACTATTAGTGGTGAGAATCTGAGTCCAAATCCCATTTATGATGGACTTGGGAATGGGATTTGGATGGGATTGGTATTGAAATTTAGACTAATGGCTTGATTGAGATTCAAAAAATGTAAAATTTGCTTAAGATTCCACTTTAAAATAAGTTTATACACAGTTTTGCACTGCTTAGGCTTAAAATATTTAGATAAAGAATTAATAGCAATAGCTTTTAAAACTTGCAAATAAATTCAATAGAAATATTTGAAACCAGGGTGACCAGATCGAAATCGGTCCGAAGAGGGACAAAATTTTTCAAATTTTGCCCTTCATTTAATATTTTGAAATTAACAAAAAAACCAAATGCATTTATTAATACAGGTTAAATTTGCTTAAAAATTATGAAAATATTTAACTTTAGCTACATTTTACAGCATTTCATAATTTTCTATTTCTTTTACATAATCATAAAATTGTGAACAAGGGGTAACTTACTATAATTTGTTACTAGGCAATTGTCAACTATAGCCAACATTTGCATTGCCGATAAACATTACATTATGTGCTAAACAACTAATTTTAAGAAATATTCAAAATAACTTTTCTTTTTTTCAATATTTATTTTGATTTAATGATAAAGTTTGAAATTTCTCTTTAATGCAATGCAATAATTTTTGTCCCAAATTGAAGACGCGTTTTATGGGGCACAAGTTTACAATGAGGGACTGTCCCGCGCAATGCGGGACGTCTGGTCACCCTGTTTGAAACATGTTCTTGTCCCTTATTTCTCAAAAAATGTATTTCAAAAGAAAACGTAATGTCATGGGATTGGGTTTTCATATTTTAAAATTCGGTGGGATTGGGATTGAAATTTTCTAAATTCTCACCCCTAGTACAAAAGCGTACAGGGAGGGAGGTAGGGGTCTAATAATGGTCAAAAACTGTATACGTACTATGTGTACCACTCCTAACACAAAATATTTATGATAAATATCTTTTCTCAAAGCAATTATTAAATTATTACTAATAACAGTACCTCACAGTTTACAGGTAAATACAGTGTTGACAGTTAAGATACTGTATAACTTTCGTTAGAGACGAGACAAATATTAATGTCTCAAAATCTTGGGGATAAACGTTAGGATATGAATGAGTCCATAATTATTGTCCCTATTTTGCTATTTTATATGATAAAAATGAGTTCTACCATAAAATATGTATAATATTGCTCTTCAAAAGTTGAAAATAGTTTAAATTGAAACGCATTTGATTGACCGCTCGCTTCTATTGTCTACATCTTATTTTTCAAATTTATGTTTATTATTACCGATAAAACTAAATTTTGTCAAAACTAACAGATAGAAAAATTGATACAATTATTGTTATATTAATTGAATTCCTTTATTCTATCTCATTATGAGAACTGAATTAGTATTTCTTTTTAGGAAAACAATAGTGTATCATAAAATGTAATTTTGATTTTCTCTTTTTTGTCCCTATTTTGCTAGTTTTTGAGGAGCTATTCTGCAATATTCTGGAGTAGAGACTTATAATACTTACGGTTAGTAATAATCGAATGGGTTTCACAGAAAATTATTATGTCATTTTTATATATTATTCTAATTTTAAGCGTTTTTAATCAATACCAATAAATCCTTTTTATATTAAAGATAATCTCTGAACGCGTTAATAAAAAACATAATCTATTATTTGTTTACTGCACTGAATGATGAGTTTTTAAAACACAATATAAGCATTGAATTGAAAAATTATAAACTTTATGAAAACAATTGTTTGCAAACGATTGACTTTAACTGTAAAAACTGTTATTAAATTGATTGTGGTTTTGTTTATAACTGCCATCGAATAACATGAATGATTCCATTATTTGGTAATATGTATTGATTTATGATTTATGCTTATTTTGCTCTCCAGTATTTCAATTGTACATCACTAGCAGTTGCAGTGCTAGCCTTATAAATAAAGCATTCATTCAGTTTTCAATTGCAAATCTTTGAAATGATAGAACTGCAAAATTTTTTGAGTCAACATTTTTTTTACATTTCAAGTATAGTTTGTTTTCGCCATCAATTTTAGGCAACTTTTTAAGAGCTGTCTATATCTTCAATTCTATATCAAGAATTCAGTCAATTAATAAATTGAGTTTATTCTCCGGGGAAGGAATTCTCATAGCATTGCAATGGGTTTGCAATGCTATTTGCAATGTCTTAGCAGTCTATTACAAATTGCAATTCACAAAACTTATTGCTAATGAGTTGCAAATTTTTTGAGACTTACGGCATTACCAGACTATGTCTACGTTTTGTAAACTTTTAAGTCAACAAATTAATATTAAATTAATATTAAATTAATATTTCTATTGATATATGTTATAGTTATGAGTAATGATCAAAATAGTCTCAGGCTGAGCCTAGGCTAGGCTCGAGCGACTTTTCGAGCCTACAGACTCAAGTTCTGAGGACTTTGAGCCTAGGCTCGTCAGGCTCAGGCTCTAGGCTCAGCCTTTTGAGCCTGAAAAATTCTCACAAAATTTCACACTAAGCTATGAAATGATGTGTTGTTTTACTTTCAAAATAAATAATAATTTTGCAGAATTATCACGAATAACAAGCTTTTCCAGAGATAATAAGTTTCAAACTAAGTTTCCATAAGAATTCAATAAGTGAAATAAAGTCTTATTAATAATGTTAAAAATAGCCTGATAGGCTGAGCCTAGGTTAGCCTAGGCTCTAGGCTCGGCTCGAGAGCCTTTTCGAGCCTACAGGCTCAGGCTCCGGTTCATGGTTTCCAAAATAGGCTTAGGCTCTGGTTCCAAGTATTTCGAGCCTAGGCTCGAGATTATCTCGTCTATTTTGTTCATTAGTTATGATCAATGTAGGTTCTGATGAAGTGTAGGTTTGGTACAGGTTGGTTAATAAGTATATGGTATTATAGCCTACAAGCACTCATTGTTATCACTGAGGCATCGAATTTGCTTATAATGCATATCTTTGCCCGTTAGGAATATCTCGTTAAGACTTAATATCTATGCGAATCATATCTTAAGGAGCATTTTGGCAAAGCTTTATTTTGCATATAAGCGCATATTTTCATGGTTAGTGCATATTTAATGCATATTAGGCTGAATTACAGTTGATTTAACCTATATTGTAGCTTATTTTGATTGTTTGCAAAAAATAATCCAATAACTTGAAAAAATGTTTTATTTATTGAAAGTTTGGAGTTAATATGGGATTTTCAATGTCGACGATGATGGGGCTTAACTCTTTCATTAGAAAACGACTGGACAATACGGCTGCGCCTAAATATGTAAATTCTCAGCCAATAACGAAAGAATTAGAATATGTTTTATCCTTAAAATTATGTTTTACCTTAAAAGCTACTTTTAATAGAGGGATTTGACATAAAAAACTTTTTCCACTGATACAAATCCCCTCTATATAATTAATTGTAAATTGTTTAAAATTGTATATAATTAATGATTAGATTGTCAAATAAACAATTATTATATATCTTTAAATAAATATTAGACTCATGGGTCAGATATGTGGCTTAAAACATTTTTATTTTTATTATTTAATTTTGTTGTAAGTTTTAAATATTATAAGCAACAAAACTTTGGAATTAACTACAATTGATATCTGTACAAACAAATCATATATAATTTTATATTTCAAAATTTGAATTGAATTGCAGAAGCAGTTAATAAAATTTTAAAAATCTTTTTACAGATTGAATGAGAAGAGTTATCAAAAGTTTATTATTAGTCGACATAAATAGAAGAAATTGAGAATAATCGCGAATGGTTTGTACCCTCAACACAAACTATAATCATTGGCAATAAAAGTTAGGTCTTATACAATGGCAAATGAGAACAAATCTGGAATCATGCACAACAAATGTTTGGCATTTCTATTAACATTACACTCATTGGCACTTTCAGGTAATTTTACAAACGTTTTTCTTAGCATATCATTCAAATTCCCAATGTATTGATTAGAATTTTTTATATCAAAAGAATGCGAACCTTTATTTGAGTATATTTTTACCAAATACTTTGGTTGCATCGAAAAACTAGTATAAACTGAGTGGGCGATCAATTGAGAATACTAACTAATTAAATGTATAATTTAGAAAACTAAATTAATATGATTTTAGAAAAGACCGTACTAACTTACATTTTTACAGTCCACACACACAATTGCAAGAAATACAATTATATATTTTGATCAATTTATTGAATTGAAATTCTATTTTGAACAAAAATGGATGAACCCATAGTAATTAAAAAATAATGTTAATTATATATTAATAAAAAACATGCTAGTTATATTTGTAACCGAATCTGACTCAATTTCTGTAACAAGTTGTTGACTTATTTGACCTCAATTTCTAAGCATTATATGACCAAAATCGTAATATCGTAGATATTCTGTATGTATTAAAACATTAAAAATTCAGCTCAAGTTTAACAATTGGTTTTGAAATTGATAACTAAAGTTTTAATCAACCTAAATTGTTCACTCTGTTTAAGTGAAAGTCTTTCTAGCATTGAATTATAGCTGAAACTTCATTCTCAGTTTAGTTTTATAAAACATTCTCTGTCTCTGACATAAACTTTGTTTATTTTTAAGCATTGATTATTTATGAACTCATAAATTTCTTTATAAATCATTATGAATATAAAATAGAAAGAATAGTTCGAAGAATTGGCACACATTTAAAAATTTAAAGATTAACAAATGCGTGACTGCTTTTCCAGTATTGGCTTTCATTCCGGAAATTCAAGTCTGTTATCAAAACTGTCCATAACATGTACGGCCAACAAAGCTTTTCACAGACATTCTCTATATATAGTGTCTTATTTCTCGCCATGTCTTCAGCTGAGTTGAAATGACAGGAAACAAATGTGAAAAACCAATTGTTGTTGATTTGATGTTTTATATGAGAGAATTTATACTTACATAAGTTCAGACATAACTAATTCAATATGAATGTGAGAAATGACAGGAAATGCATGCACTCAAAAAATTTCTAAACGACATACATATGTAAAATGTTTGCATCACTTTCTTTATTCCATGAATTAATTTATATGAGTTTAGGATTTATTTAGGATTCCAACACATAACTGCAATTTACACTCTTATGTGGTCTCATTTTAAGTTAATTAAGACTGAATAAGATGAGCCTTTACTCGAAACGCAAAATTGTGATTTATAATTATGTGATTCACTAACTTGTAAGACATTTTGGGTTTGGAATCTTTTATATCCTTATAAAACTGATTTCTATCAAAGTTACAGATATATTAAAAATGTTTGTATTTATATAATTGAACATATTTTAAGTTTAATAAAAATCTTTACATATTTGATACACCATTTTTAAATAATTAATTTAATTTGTACAATTTTTTTGGGCCTACACATAGGCGCTCAGATACTTTATTGAGGTGTGACATGTATTTCGAACTAGAGATGGGAGATATTTATAAATCTTTTTTATCCCGATCTCAATGTGAGAAAATGTTACTTTGAGTGATCCTTCAGTTAATGTTAAGTTATGTGAACTTACTTTTGACTTAAAGAGAGTATAAAATACAAGTATATTCCATAAATGCACACTTCTTTATTACACATTTGTTTCATATGAAAGAATTTACACAAAAAACCTATTAAACGTCTCATGAATTGCTTATTTACACGCTCGCTATCCTAATAATACTAAGTTATCACAGAGTCTAATGCTTCAATAAATTTCACTTGAATTTCTAATTCTATCCAAATTAGTTTACGTGGTTTCACATTTTAGTGTTTGTTCATTAAGGCTACAAATTAGTCGGTTTCTTAATAAAAATTCTTTAATATTAAAAATTCACAAAATCTTATTATATTTAAACTTTTGATTCTGAAGATTAAACATAATGATTAAACAAGAGATGACTTCCCATTTCACATTTTACATCTAACTTATAAGTCTAATTTTCTCATCTTCATCTTTATCTTCATCTTCATCTTCAAGTGCATATTATTGAAGAAAGTGTCACTTCGCTCATACCAGCAAACATCACCTCTGTAAACGAGAAATTTTGACAATGTTTTGAGTCAAATGTCACTAAAAATATATTATTAAAATTCAAACTTAATCACATTTATTCACATTTAAAATACGTTTTAATGAATAAACATTATTTTTAAACTTTTACAAATAATATTTTACATAAATCACAAAGAAATTTTGATTTTTAAGAAATAGTTAAGTTTTCTAATAGTTATTATTTATTATTAGAGCTGGGCATTTTCGGTCCCCGAAGAATAAACTGCTGGAATTACTCCTACTCCCTCTTTTGCCCCCAAAGCTCCCAAAGCTGAGAACTTATTCATAAAAACGTGCAATTAATTAAAAATTTTTCGTTTATGAAAAGTTAATGAAAGTGTGACAGTCTGTGCTTACAGTATATTAAATGATTAAAGTTTACATAAACTATAATCTCATGAGAAAATATTATTATAAGTATTTGAAAATAACCTCTAAACTCATTCCTTATTTGACTCTCCAATTCTCCCCCGAAATTGAAGGTTTCTCTCAATTTGATAATTTAGTGTGGAGTTTTATGCTGTCATTTATTTTTCCATATTTTATTAAAGCTCAATTAAGATCAGCTGTTTCTTAAGTAGAAACAAATTTTTCATATAAACATTTCTTAAATTAACTCTTTATAAAGGAATTTCAGTGAAATTCAGTCAATAAACAGAGTTAAATTGCTATGCGTTATGTGGATAAGTTGAACAGTTGCTTAAACAAATATTCAGACTTACTTCAATTCGCATCTTATGATAATTCTTTAGATTTTCGCTTAAAAACATCATTAGCGCCTTTAGTTTCTATTGAAGTCTATTAAATCTTTTTCCACTTATAAAACACTTTTAACTGATCGAAGATATAATTTAACGGAACAACAATATTGAACAATCAGTTATAATTAAATTTAATGACTTCATTTGACTCATTTATTTGCACGCATTGTATTCTTTCAAAAAAAAAAATTTTAATTTTATACTTTTAAAATCAATTTTTACTTAAAAGTGCTAGTTTTTAACTTTGTTCCCGAAATTTCCCGAAAATAACATTTTCACTCCCGAAACGTCACTTTTTAACTCCGAAAGTCTCGTCTTTACTTATCATATCAAATATTTTAGTATATACTGTATAACAGTGCTTAACAAGTCATGGCTCGCGAAGCCTAGATTGTTGGCTCTAGGAGGATTGAGGAAAATATATTAAAAAAATGTTTTAAACTCAAGACTAAAATTTAACTCTTTTTAGTTATTTATTAGTTATCAAGTTTTACTAGTTTTATAAATTAGCGTCTGACAAGATTTTATAACATATCAAAATTCATTAAGAGCAGAAACTTTTGGTGTTTAGTATTATTCTTGTAGAGCTGTAACGCAAACTTCGAGACAGAGTCAGAGCCAAATGATAAGACATGTCTATTATTTAATACACTTAAATAAAAGCCAGCATTTGAATTAATTTAATATAAAACTTCCAGAAAAATATTAGTTGTTTACTGAATAGTACTCTGTAATCAAATCTTTTGAAGCTAAACTCAAATTATGTTAGGTTCGGTCAAATAATAATAATTATTCAAATTTTGAAACTTTAAACATTTTAAAGTTCATTATCTGATCGGCATCTGAATGACTGCATGAAAATAGTTGTAATAAATAAATTAAGTTCAGATATTGATATATAATTGTTCTTAACAGGCATTGACATTCATCTAACAGTAAAAATAAATGCTATTTAATAGAAATTACTGCTTTAAAAATGAAGATTTGATACTTTTAATCAGTGCCGTCACCAGGATTTTAGACTTGAGTGAGACAAATAAGAAAAATCCTAGATATGGCAATTTTTTAAGATCGTTATAGACCTACACTTAAAATAATCTTTGTGGGACTATAGCCTCCTTACCCCCCCCCCCCCCTCCCTAGTAACAGCTGAGCTTTTAATAAAACCATATTTTGGCTCTTTAGCTGAACCGTTCTGTTAACCCTCAACTTCCAACGCCCGCGCGGCCGGCTCTTAATTAGGACTACAGTGCTTTTGAAAATGTAGGAACCATAGGGCTGACCTTGATTAGGCTTGTTAATGTTTAACACCTGTTTTGATTGACTACATATTAAGACCTACAGATAATCCTTTAAAATGGGAAAGTTTTATCAAACTCTTATAATCAATACAACATTATGAATAAAATATTTTTATATTTTGTGCCCCTTTAAAGAAATTCGAGTGTACATTTTATTTCTTTCCCTATGGTTCCTACATTTTCAAAAGCACTGTATAATAACTTTTTAAATAAATTGCCAATATTTAGTCGACAACGTGACTTTATAGCTATAGGTGTATACTTTAATTCCCTAAATGCGCTTTTTATTTACTCATGGGACAGGAAAGATATTTTCAGCCCAGAAGAAAATCACATGCGCCTCACATTTATATCTTAACCATAACAGTGTTCATTTATTTTTGTGCATTAAATAAAGTGCAAAATGACTTCTAATAGTTATTATTAAAGAACACTCGAATGTTGTTTGTTTAACATGTTTATAACTAAAATGCATGTTATTTATCATTTACTAAACATATTATATCGATTTTATAACAATTTATTGGATTACATAAACTTTTAATTGAAAATAAATGAAGCGGGGGTTATAACTAACGGAAGTTTATATTTATCTATATTACAGCTGATCTCGTTGCTTCGCAACTCATATAAACTAAATATAACTCTAGTACAGTGTGTAACACAATTTGGTAACAGAAATATTTGATTATAACCTTTAGAATACAAAGATTAAAATTTGAAACTTTGCGAAATTTTTCAATGATATGGAATATTGTTCGTGTCATTTGATTTTGTTTGAATAAATATTGGGGGGATTTAGATCAAAAAATAATATAGGCATAGAGATGTGGGAGTAATCAAACCATCTAGCGGTCAAGACAAAAAATCTCCAAGCATACCTGGACAAGCTCCAGACAAGGGGGTATACTTTCAAGATTTATACAAAAAAATTCAAGGGCGGGTCAAAACTCATCGGTTTTCTGAGACAATTTTTTCTCAAAAATGTTTTTCCAGAAATTTTTAAAAAAATAAATAAGTGTATTAATTAATTTTGAATTCTAATTCTATTACATTTCATATATTTTTATCTGTTATTCTAAACAAATTATTAAAATGACAGGAATCTGTCTGGCTCTCTGTGTGTCGATGCAAGCGAATAATGGCCACCATACCCGAACCAATGATATATTCTGGATTAGTATCACAGAATGGTGCCCACTGATCATTCACTTTTCCAAAAAAGTGATCAGTGAACAGATAAGGCTAAAAATATGGTTCCGAGACTGAGCAAAATGACGTTGATTTATAACGCTATTTGTGCGCACATTAATCAATTGAATAAATTAGATGAAAATATAGGCCAATTATATGAACTATATACATTTTCATTATGGCATTCTATATAATAGTACATACTAGACACACCCAGGCACTTTGTGCCTTAAATAAAAATTCAGTTGATATTCTTTAAAATTGTTATTTTATTAAAATTAAAAAATTATGTTTAAATAGAATTCAGTCAATAAACAAAACCACATGTTTTTCAAAGCACATAATGCTATACTTGTTTATAATGCTATAACGGTTTATAAAGCTATACTGTTATAAGCAATATATAAGCAGAAGAGACACACACAGACACACACACACAAACAGTGAATTTCTTTAGTAGTAAAGGTGTTATTATGATTATAGAATAATACGAAGGGGGAGAATGGCGTAATGCGCTATGGCTTCGACTCATGGTTGAAGGTCTTGAGTTCAAACCCCAGGCATTGTTGTTTTTTCAGCAATATGTTGGCCACATATTAATTGTTTTATAACAACCCTATGGCCCTCAGCGTTCACCCACTGCCATCACGGGGTTATTCCTGTAAAAATTTCACTGGTTTTCAACTTGGGCTTCAGTGAGATCTCCTCTTATTAGGAGTTGGCTCATGCAAACGAATAATACGAAAATAAAATAAATTAATGTATTTAACACTTGCGGTAAAATAAAAAATTGTATTTATTTGCTAGAACTTCAAATGTAATGCCTTATGTTCAGCATTACTTTAATTACGTTTTTATTCAAGAATTCAATAAATATAAAAATTTTTAAAAACAATTTTAAAACAATAAATATTTTTGACGCACAAATGAATCGACAAACAGATTCAATGAAACTACGAATTCAATTAAACTCAACGAGAGACAAATGAATTGGATATAAATAAAACATAATATAACTAAAATTTTAAATTATATGAGTTGTGAAGCGGATGCTGGAAGTGTTGTTGTAGTAAGTAATCAAATAAAATTTTAAAATCCTTAACTTCATTGAAAGTTACCGACATTTAAATACATCGTATAAACTTAGTTAAGCCCCGAGTAAATTGAAACTCAAAGAACAAAACGAAGGACATGTCATTCATTAAAATTAATTGCCATTTATTATTCACGACATTAAAAAGTCTTATTATTCTGTTTGAAAGTTAGCGTTTGCTATAATTGAATTTTGGATAATTCTATTCTATTATCCGGGACTTCCCGGACTAAATGTTTATGTCTGGGTCTTTTGCCAATGCGTACAGAATTACGTAATTCTGTACTGTACTATACAGTAGGTATTGTGTGCCGTGTATGAAATCAATTATTTAACTATAGTTAGTTTTTTACCCATTTTAATATTTTACTAAAATTGAAGTCATAGCAAGTTTATTAATGTAAGTAATTGTTTGCATTTCTCTATCCTTTATGTTTAAAAGTTAAAAATTTTCAATCATAACGTTTAGTATAAATATTTAGAGAAATTTTTTTATCATTTCAATAAACCATAAGCTTTATTCCGGGACATTTGTATGTCAAGGCCCTTCTTCTATTATAGTATAGTGCAGGGGTTTTCAAACTCACTTTTGCGGACCACCTGGTGGTCCATGACGAGGTGTCAGGTGGTCCGAGAAGGAATTTAAAAATTCAATTACAAGCGGTCCATAGAGTATATTGTTCAGTTAGATTCCGTTTTAATCAATTTTAAAATAAACAAAGAATAGAAATTGCTATTAAATTGAGGTTATATTTATTTATATATCTTGTCAACAATAGAACTGTTAATTCGTTTGAATAAAATTTTTTATATATGCACTTGGACTTTATGCACAAAAAATGGGAAAAATGCACTAAAATTTGCATTAAAAAGCTCGCAATTTGTTCATTTTCGACGGGAGTAAAAAACTCAACTGTTTTAAAACATAATTATTTTAATCAAAATTGGAAGTTTTTGGGCGTAATTTCCTTTGCTCCAAATTTTTAAATTTGTTATTTTTAAAGTAGAAATTTCAAAAATTAACACTTAAAGCATATTATTAAAGCATACATTAAAGCGTAAGTTTAATCAAAATTCTTTTGAAACTCAATTTTTTATAAAGTTTCATAAAAATCATAGAGGGAACAAAAAGATAAATTTTTGCCAAACTTGTAAAATATCATAAATTGACCAATGTAATATTTATGAGACTACTTAAAAACCGAATAATATGCAAGTAAACGGTATAATGATAAAATGTCATATAATGCAAAACCCCCAAAATATGCGCATTTTGCAAAATTAAGCTACAATTAATCGGCTTGTAATTATGTAATTCGTGCTTCCCTTTAAGTTTTATGGCGATAACTCTTAAACAAGCTAAAAAACAGTAATATGCAAAATTCTCAGCATTATTGATATGTTACAGTTAACCAAACAAGTAAGTCGCACTTTTAAGATATATACTTCAGTGTATAACACACGATAATAAGATAACACCAGAACTCTATTCAATTTAATAAAGTAAAA
>JAUJYT010000908.1:0-14269 GCA_033996565.1 Nanhermannia nana
CGAATCAAATATGGACTAAAGCTTTATTCAAATAATGCTTAATCATAATGAATAGTTGTCTTATTCAATGTCTAAATGAGTCAAAAAGCAGTTTTGTCCAAATTATGCAAATATTTTTATTGATTTTTTTCGTTTTAAAAAGTCTGTAGATGTTATGTATTTGAATATAATATATTGAATGTTTACATTTAAAAGCGTAACATTTTGCTGTATACCGTATAAAACTGTACACTAATTGTCATTCATTTCCAAGAACGAGAACGAGAACCAAAACGGAACTGAATCCACATTACTATGATGTAAACTAATAATTATTGACATAATTAAAAGCATAAAGAGAATTAAAAAAGTTAGTCAACAATATATAAAACTATGAAAATGCCTAAAAGTTTTAAACACTGGTGACTAAAGAGACTTGACATTAGATAATTATCTCTTTCTTAAAATATGACAAAAGGATTAAGTTTCACAAAGAAATATGTTATTTGAACTTTTATTGAAGTGAATCCTTAACTAAACTGTGAAAAGTTGAACACGTGATAAACGTGTTAAATAGATTTGAGGATCAGAACAACTCTCATATCATAACTATTGAGTCTACTGTTAAAGAGCTTTAGAAATACATTATTGTCGTGAATCGCTTTCAAAACCGACAGTTTATAAATTCTATTAAGTTATTTACTCAAATATGGATAAAATTGTAAAACCGAATGAGACATTGAATGTGACCTTTGACACGAAACCATCTAAATTGGAATTAAATGATAGTTTTTCTGAAAGCTTATCAAATGCTCTGAAAGAGGCAGAGATTGGAATCGACAACAATTACATTTTGCAAATGCAACAAATGAATGAAAAACGCAAAGAAGTTCTCAAGAATAAAGAGAGACGAAGATTAGAAATGGCAGAACACAGATATTTGGAGGCGATGTTAGAGCGACAACAGATCGAAGAAAGAAAAGAGAAGAGGAAATTCAGTACTTATTCTGTTAAGCCATCAAATAATGAGAAACGAAATAAGAAACCAAAAGACAATGAAAATAATAGCAGTAATAGTCACTCAGTTTTGATCGAAAACTTGTCTCAACAGACAAATGAATTCAGTATTAGTGCCATTTGTCAAACAGTAGGCTCAATAAGAAGCTGTTCTATTGAATTAGCGAATGGAAAGCGAAAGGCAATCGCAAACTTTGTTTCGAGAACAGACGCAGCTATGTTTCAGCGGAGGTTTAATAACTTTAAGCTCGATTTCAATCTAATTAAGACGCGAATGCTTTAAATGTCACAGCTTTTTGACATTTGTTTTTATTTAACTTTATTTGTAAATTACATAAATGTTCATTTTTTACTAAAATTGTTTACATTTTCTTAACAATACTATATTACTCGGTATTTATATGTTAATACTTGTTCTTCAAATTTTAATTTTTTCGATTTTTCATTATTTCAAAATAAGTTTGCCTTTTATTAAATAATTTTTTCTTTATTAAACTCAAAATAATTCAAATAATTGGTAAAATATTAGTTTCTTTTTCATTTTGAATTGATTTTGAGAAATAGTTTTTATTTATTTCATAAACAAATACAATACAGTAGTTCTTTGATTCATATAAAACAATTTTAATTTCAATGATAAAGTAATTTAAATAGTATTTTTCTAAATCAAGATCTAAATTGTTATAAAATTTAGAATTCTTTCTTTCTTGGAGTCAAAGACAAACTTTACATTGCATTCAATATATTATACATTGTATTGTACAATAAGTGTTAGCTATTATTGAGCATAAATTCTCAAATTAAATACACACAGATTCGGATCAAAAGAGAAATGAAGAAAATCTATTACTTATAGATTAAAATCAAATCTCAAGCTTTGTTTTGAATGGAAGTGTTTTTTAACAAACTAATAGAGGATCACATTTTGAATGATTACGTAACCTTACGAGTTCTCAAATGATTAACAATCAAAATAATTATTATAACTCATCATAATTACAATCAGTTAAAGACACATAATTTAAACCGATTTAAAACAGATCTCAGTTATTAAATAATTAAAATAAAATTAGTGTTAATTATTTGGATCCACAACAAGAGCCGTGGTTTTCTTCAGTGAGTGGGAACTCATTTTGGTGTAACTTAAAGGCATCGAAATTATTCTTATAACTATTTGACGCCAACTTCTCTATTATCTCATTAAGCATTTCATGAAAGCCTTCATTTGTTTTACAACTTATCTTAAAAATGCCATTAAATTTTGGGAACTGTTCCACAAATAATTCTATGTCAGAGTCTTGCACTTCATGTGGTGTTAAGTCTTTTTTATTTCCGATCAGAAATATTTTTGCGTTTTCGGCCAAACTCAGGATTTCGAGCAAATGCTGAGACAGACAGTGAAATGACTCCAATGAGTCCAAACTGAACACCAGAAGCGCCGCTTCAGCGAACTTATAGTAAGAGTTTGTAATACTGGCCACTCGTTCGAGCCCTCCCGTGTCCCACAATTGCATTTTAATAGTCTTGAGTCCATTGACTTCAAACTTTCTGCTGAAGTGATCCATCCCTAAAGTCGATTGCCTTGACTTCACTGCAGACATATTTGTGGTCTCAATGAATGTGTTTGTAGTGAATCTGCGAAACAGTGATGTCTTTCCGACGCCGTATTCTCCGCACAAAATCACTTTAAACTCTGGGATAGAAACCGATGCCATCAATAATTCAATACTAATATTAAAATTAATTTTATTATTATTTAATTCAATTGTTTTTATTCTTTTACTATAACTCGTTTGTAATCAAAGTTTACATTATTTTAAAAACATTTTGGTTTTTAATTATTAACTCATTTAATGATTAATTAATGAAATAATTATTAAATATTAAGTTTGATTAATATTTTGTTCATTTAATGGTTTTAATTATTAATAATTAGTTGACATCAATATTATAAACAATGAACACAATTAAGAAAACAGATGTTTGTATGGTTTGTATGACAACAAACACAACGAATATTTATTTCTCAACCTTTTTAACTAATAATGAAGTAAACATTTCTCGGTTTTTCATATTTTTATTTTTTCATAATTCAGTCAAAACATTGGGAAACCAAATGTTTTTAATAGATGTTAAAAATGTTGATTTTTGTGAAAAATATATTCAAAATTTTTGTGACATTAGAGTCACAAATAGAGAAAATTGAAATAAAAGAGACCGAAAACGGTGAGAAAACAAACTCAAAGATTATTATGAAATGCGTGCATAGGATTCGGTCACATACTTGTGTTGTAAAAACGCATAACTCTGTACTAAATGCTAGAAATGATTGCGTTTATGTTTTGTAACTCTAATTCACAATAATTACGGTGTTTTTGATCTAATGCTTCACGTATTTTCTTATACCGTATTTACTAATTGTGTAAATATTATGTTCATAAACAAACTTTTATTTCATCTTCAACTTAATTTAATTGAATTTAATGTAAACTTATTTAATTTGATGTGTTTGAATGCAATTTAAACGATTGTTTAGTTTGATATAATTAGACACTATTATTAATTAAATCCCCTTTTATGTGATTTCTTTTTACTTAAGTATTAAATGTTTTCCAAATGTTTTCATTTGTTTTATAAAATTATTATTTTTTTGTTTACCTTATGATTGAATTAATGATAAAATAATATTATTATCAGTAAAAGTGTTTCAATAATAAGCGAATGTCTGAACCAATAACTCATTTATAATTAGTTTAATCGCAAAACTGAAACATAAAATAGTTTTAAAACTTTAATTATTTATAAATAGAAAGCAAAACAAATAAAAACATCAAATGCTTAATGAAATAAAATTAATATCAATTGTAATAATACTAATAATTAGTATAAATAGTATTTTGTGTTCAATCGGCGATCGATTACCTGTTTATAGAAATTGTTTTAATAATTGTTTTGAAACAAATTGTTCGAACAGTAATGCGATTCAGTTGTTTGAGAGAAGACAACCCTTTCATCTGCTATTAATCGGTTGGAACTGTTCTGAAGAGTGCAAACACGAGTGTCAGTGGATTACTATTAACCAATTGATTGACTCCGGTCTCAAACCTAATCAATTGCCACAATTCTATGGAAAAGTATTTTTATTATAAATATTTTTTTAATTCACTTTCACTTTAAGTAAAAGTTTTAAACTTTATTACAAATTGAATAACAAAACGAAATAAACTTATAATTAATTTATTGAATCAATTGATAAGTTATAGAATTGCACTTTTAATAAACAGAATATTCTTTTCTTGTGTTTAAAATTTTATTTTTATTTCAATAAATATTGAAAACTCATTAATCATATTTGAAATTGAATTTAATTTTGTTTAAAACAAACGAAAACTTTAATAAACATTTATATGTTTTAGTCAAACGACTCAACAATGCATTAAATTTTTGCTTATATTCTATAAACTAATAAGCATTTAATGGAAAGACTGACTCATTTATTATTAATAGTGGACTTTCATAAGAATATTTGGCATTCAAGAGCCGGCATCTGTTATATTCTCTGTTCTTAACCTTTTGGCCAACTTTTACGGCTGGAAAACATATTTGAAGAGCATTAAGAGCGACCCATATTTCTATCTGTGGACTATTCAGACGGCTTTAGCCATAAATGCATGGTTTTGGTCAACAATGTTTCACATTCACGAAACACCTTTAACTGAAGTATTTGTTTCTCTCACAAACATTTCATTAGAAACTAATTTTTAGTATTTATTATTTTTATGTAGAAATTAGATTATTTTTCAGCGTATTCTGTAGTAATATTCTCGTTGTGCGCGTTAACCATTCGAGTCTTAGACAATCAAATGAATGGTAACATTAATTTAATGGCTCACATAGCGATCGGAATGCCTTTTCTGGCTTTCTTTCTCTATCACATTCATTATTTATTTTATGTACACTTTGACTACGGATATAACATGACAGTCAATGTCATCACAGGTGAGCAAAATGTCATTTTATGTAATTCTATGCATGGCTTCACTTCTAGACATTAGTCATACAAAAATAGTTAACTATTTTTAGATAATTATCGGTAAACAAAATGTTGACAATTAATCGGTAGTAAATTGTTTATTAGGAGTTTTGAGTTCATTGGGTTGGCTGTTGTGGAGCTTTATTAATCGCCATAAAGGGAAACACATTTGGAAATGTGTGACCTCTTTGTTACTTTTGAATTTGTTATTATTATTAGAAGTGAATGACTTTCCACCGATTGTGTATGTATTCGACGCGCACTCCTTATGGCATTTGGGAACGGTTCCAATACCTCTCATTTGGTTCAGGTATTCATTAAATTGTTTAAACTTTTGACAATTTAGTTCATTAGATATAAGATATATTTGAGTTTATGTTTTGCAGTTATTTAACAGATGAGGCAAACTATAGGCCTGATAACAAACATAACATACTGTGATAATTAAAAGAACAATTCAATTCATTGCACATAAACTCCACTGAATTTTCTTAAGTCACTTCAAATTTAAGTCTCCAATTAGATAATTGCCAAATTGTAATAAGTCCTTAATAGTCACTGAAAACTTTCCATTTGTTATAAAGTTAAAGATTAGAAAATATACAAAATAGAAAACAATTGTAGATAATAAGCCATTTTATCAAATTATTTACAAATAATTTGTTTAAATTTGTTTTTTAATAAATTTGAATATTAAAAAATTATAATAAATATATAATATGTACTCAATTTTCAATACTTTGCTTCAACATAATTATTGCAATGAATTAACTGGAATTTTATTAATCATGTGAATTATCATAGAATTTATTAGTTCCAGTGCCGTATTTAGTCTGAATGAGTCTATCGATACCCATCTCTTGGTATTGTTGTTTAGAGAGCCAGAACTCTGGCTTATCTTTCATTACATCAGCCAAAACAGCACCGCCAATGAATACCATATCCTTTCTATTTGGAGGATCTTCGATACGGATTTTGAATTTCTGTCACAATTCAAATGAAGTTATGAAATGTAAGTTTTAATGCAAACAAATTGACAATACCTGGAGTTTCTCCACATCTCCTTTCAATACTCGTTCTAAATATAATTGTTTGAGTTCTCTTTCAAGCCTTGACGGCAATCCCGGATACATAGTAGAGCCACCGCTCAGCACTATGTGTTTATATAAATCACTTCTAATGTCTAAGTCAGCGCTGTTTATAGTTGAAAACAGCAGTTCCGCTATACCTATACATTAAATTACATAAACTTATAGCGCAATTGACAGTAATAAACCATAACATAAATGTTGAATACCTTGGCCTTCAATGTTGACCAAATGCGGCTGAAATAAAGCTTCGGGAGCTTCGAATCTTTCGCCGCCAAGTTTTATAACTCGACCGTCGGGTAGCTATTAATCAATTAAATTTAGTTTAAATTAGTCAGAAATGAGGCTTTTGCGCAAAATGATTGCTCACAGTGTATGGTTCTGTTAAGTAAGTGGTCTCTTGAGCTAATCTTTGTTCCTGTTCGCAGTTGTATGCGATGTAACACATCTTCTCTTTGAGCATTCGCACTGTTTCGAAGTCTGCCGTGTGATTGAAGGCATACCCGCGAAGCAAAAGCAACTGTTAATAAAAACAAATTCAAACTAAAATTCATTAAACTTTAACTATTATTACTTTAATGAGATAACGAGTCACTTCACGTCCAGCGATATCAAGACGTCGTGTCAAATGAGGCAAAGCGTAACCTTCATATACAGGACATATATGAGTCACACCGTCTCCAATATCAACGACAACACCCGTTAGTAAACCTATAAAAACAGCGAAACAAACAATTATTATTAAATGATTCAATTTATATAAGAGAGCAATGTTTGATACCCTGTGCATATAGTGTGAGCACTGCTTGAATGGCGATATAAGTGGAATGAAAGCCATACTTTTCAAACATCATTTCAATCATTTTCTTTCTATTATTGATTGGATTCATCGGTGGCTCTGTTAATAAAATCTTGCATTGCTTGGGATCGATAGCCATACGCTCGTAAAAAGTATAGTCCCATACGTGACACATGTCTTCCCAATTGCGAACAATTCCTTTTCAATTTACATTATTTTGAGAATATTTGCATTAAAATTATATTAATTGATAGCTGTGTTGAGCTTAGGTTTGGCTAAAGTTCACTATATGTTAAACTATAAGAGTAGTATCAGGTCATCGAACTTATCAAAGACCTGACATTCAGTTTATATAATTTTACTCAATATATAAAGACGTTTCAATTCAAGTCTCTATATATAGAACTTTTCATTTCAAATGTAATTTATTTAAATCATTAATAAGATTAGAAAATATAATAATTAGATACCATTTTCCATTGGATATGAGAGTTCGAGCAGTGATCGCAGTTTATTGGCCTCATCGCCAACCATCAGGTCCTGACATTCACATAGAATTTATGTTCAATTAATAAACTTTTGGCTTATTTTCGGTAATATTTATGATTAATCAATTATAAATATTTAAAGACAAAGATATGATAATTATTGAGCCTTTACTTAAACTAAATTTAATAAAAAACAGATTTAATTGCAATGAATGTCTTACGGCTTCAATCAATTCCTCTCTCTTTTAAAGTGCATTTATTTTAAGTTTTTGTAAGCATTAAAAAAATCGATTAATTCAACAAAATTTAAGTTAAAAATGACTGAAAGGCAAAAACTTGTTTCAAAAGCGATTATAAAGAGAATGAATTTAATTAATAAATATGATAATTAACTGCTATTAATGCTTACCTTGACTTCGATGTCATCTATTCTCTGCGCCGCACGTATTATAGGTCTGCCAACTATTGACGGAAACGTATGTAAAGGAAAGTTAGATCCAGAAGAACCTCCGTATCCACACTTCACGAACTGGTATTAAATATGAATTAATATTAATAAATAGTATTTATATTCATATACTATCATAAAAAGTATTATAAGAGTAATAAACAAATGTATATGACATACACCGGTGCCGTTATCACAAACTATTATTTTTTTGCCTTCGCTGTCCATTTCGTGTGACTCTTGCCTGTCTTCTATTCAATTGTATTTATATTTATAATTTATAAATAATAATAATATTAAAAATAATTAAAATCCCATAGAATTAGTGCAAATGTGAAACACACCCAAAAATTGTAATACACTTATTGACAACACTTTATGAGTACGACATCTGTTGAGTCAGCAGTTATTGAATTAAGTTCTCATTTATTCTTAAGTTTTTAAGTTATATCATATCATTCATATATAATTCATATGTAATTTATATCATTTCTAACCATTACCACAATTATTCTGGACTTTTACCAATTGTTTGTCGTCAATGTTGCGTATGCTGCATATGTCTGCGCTCAAGTTAGGCTTAAATGCACAAAAAATAGTAATTGAAGGAACAGGTGCTGAGATTAAGAATCCAGGATTAACTTTAAACTAAATTGTGGTCTCTTTAAACTTTTTGTGTTATATTTATTCAATTATTTTTGATTTCAAGAACTATTAATAAAACACATTCTTTTATGAATAAACTTCTTTTGTTAAAACTATTTAATTGTGTGTCAAAAAAAGTGTAATTTATCAATAACTAAAAAATATGATCCGAAAAATTGAAAACACAAAAAAGTTTGAAAAATTGAATGCCTCAGAAATACAGAAAATTTTATAACGCGTTAGATTTTATTGAGGTTAGAAAAAAGATCGGAATTTAGGCAGCGTTAAAAAGAAGCAAAAAACGGCTTTAATTTTACAAAAAATTATAGTTTTGCCCGATATTTGAACTGAACCGTATCTTTATCTCAATATAAGTACATTCTCTTTAAAGAATTAAAGGAAGACATTTAGCAGACGAACATTTTATAAAAGAACAGTAATAGTGATGACTCGATTGCGATAATTAGTTTTTAAAATATGGTACTGAGAGTTTTAGGGCATTTTTATGTACATTAAAATTAAAATTTAGAATTATTTAACATTTATAAATTGTTAAATTCAATTGAATATATGAATGCTTTAATTGTGTTAATTTGGTTCGTCTTTAATTTTATTATATTTTAAATGACAAAACACTTGATCCACACATCAATTAATTGATATTTAAAGGCAATAAAACTTTTGTAAAATATTTTTTTAATTATTTGAATTTTTATAGTTTGTTAATTAAATATTCAAATCTAAGTTCAATCAAAAAATATGACAAAAATGTGAATTAAAATCTGATATAAAATTATAAACAAATATTAAGAAACATTCAGTTTTGATGCGAACAATGCGAACAATTTGTTGAATCACAGAAAGAGTTGACTTTCGGCCCATTTTGATGGTAAGTGTGAAATGGATAGAAAGGCATTTGGAATGGGATGGGAGTCACTTGCGATGGAGTGATAGGTATAATACGAATGCCATTCGATTCTATAACTTTCGGCATTTGCTCCACTGATGAGTTGTCAGACATCGGGAACGGACCAAAAGTCGGAACTGAAGTCATTGAACAATTGGGACATTTGAAGCCTTGAGAAAGCATTGAATACATGCCATAATAGGGGTATTGAGAATAATAACCGTACGGATCAAACGGATTATATCCATAATAAGGGCCAAAAGGATACGGATTGTCTTTAACTGGAGTTTGCGATGAATTCATAGTATGTGTCGACTCATTGGCTCCAACTTTGGCTAACTCGCACTCATCTGTTTCTTGTTTTTGTTGACTTTCATTGATTACCATCTGATGAGTCGATATTTGTTGACTATCTCTTTGTCTATTATTATAGTCCGAAGAGTTGCAAACAATTTGATTAACTGTTTGGTCACAGCATTCGTGAGCCGAGACTTGCTTTGAGTTCTGATCCGTTGAACTCTCGTTTGATTTAAGTCTCGAAGTTTTCGAAACTTTTATTTTATTTTTGTTTTGTTTTCTCACCATTTTGTTGTCTTTTTTAAACAAAATTTTCACTTTTCTAATGAAGTTTGAACTCATTCTAAAATTAATTCTAAAAATAGTTTCAAATTAATAGTCGCGCGCTTTTGAAGATTTCGTACTTTATTAATAACTTTGAATTGTTAGCTGTGATAAAGTCATAGCTCGAGAACACTAAGAGCTAGAAATACAACAATTATTGTCATTGGATTACTATATGGTTATCAGATGGTTATTATCTATGGACTAATGAAAACGTCTCTGACTGTAATTGAATGGAATCAAACACACACTTAAAATGTTGTTTTGTTTCAATGCATGAAAACATACTTTTTTGAAAATACACTTCATTTTTAACATTTTGTGTTTAAAACTTTTAAACGCTATTAATTGTAATATAAATACAGTCGAATGCCATTTCTGTGAACCGGTCAGGTTTTGAGAAATGGTTCACAGAAATGGAAAGTTCACAAAAATGCAAATTTCTCAGAAATTTCACATATGTTATAAAAAAGTTATTATTAAGTTTAATGCATTCAATAAATTGACTTAAAATTTATATTTATTTAAAAATCAACAAAAAATAGTGACTAATCTTTGTCTTAAGTTTTTGAAAGTAGTGTCAGTTATTTGACGGCGCATTGCATTCAAATTCACATAAAATGAAATGTTACCCATTTCACAAAAGAACTTTTGAAGTTCATTAATATGACAAAGCATTTCAGTTTCGTTTCGGTTTCATTTCTTCATATTGTTTCAAAATTTTTGTTTTCATTTTAATAAATTACTAAAATGTGATTCAATTTTAGTTTTGTATTTGTTGGCCAGCGTTTTGCGATCTGCAACTGTCTCTAATTTATTAATTATATCATATTATCACTTAAAGAAAGTTTTAAACGCATTTTTGTAGACATTTTTATCATTAGATATGTTAAAAAAATATTTTCATTTGTAAACTGATTTGCGCTTACAGTTTGTTTCATAGAAACGCAATAAGCATTACATTTATGAATAATTTTAGGATACAGTTCATTATAAAAGATAGTTCACAGAAATGGTACAATTTTAATATTAGGGTCTATGGGAATGGTTTCATGAATGGGTTCATACAATTGGAGGGTTCATAGAAATGGAGGTTCACAGAAATGGTCGATATTTAGCATTAGTGTCTATGAAAGTGGCTGAAGGTTTTCAAAATTAGTTCACATAAATGGTATGTTCACAGAATCGGGGGTTCACAGAAATGGCATTCGACTGTACCTCTTATCTATACGATAATATGTCGGTACTTCAGAAAACTAATTAAAATAAAGCACGAGACGTATTATTTGCGAACATCCTATTAACATAATGTAAATTTTACATTTAAAAGTTTATTTTTATTGATTTTCAAAATATACAGGAATTAGAAGGAAAAGTTAGAAAATTTCAAACCCATGCCCACTTATACCCATCAACTTCTAAACCCATACCCACCCAAACCCAATGAGTTTTCAAAAAACTATACCCAAACACATATCCTAGCATTTTGGGTTTGGGTTTCAAATTTCCTTCACTACCTTACACCCTTAGCGTTAATCCACGCCAACACTAGGTTCACATTAAAATTTTTATTATTGTCCGGCAAATGTATGATTTAGTAATAGGATTTATTTCATGAAATTGTTATGTTTTATTATCGATTCACCGCTTTATAAATATGGACTCATTTATAAATACAATTTATATTTTTATTGAGTTTTTTGAATTAGAGTTTATTTTCAGTTCTGTGAATTTAGAAAGAAATAGATTTTACATCCAATTATTCATATAAATAGTCTATAATTTTAAAATATATTTCTGTAAAATAATTCATAATAGAACTTAGTTTTGTCGATAATTAGGATTATTTTTTAAATGTTTAGAAAGTCAATAATTAATACCTAAAGCTTTAAAATAATATATATATATTACAACAATTATTATTTATTATGTCATTTGCTGGTGTGAGTTCGCTTTCCTATATAGCAAATAAGTATTGCACTAAAAACCTAACCTTAACTTAACTTTATAATGGGTTAGGTATTAATGCAATACTTATCTGCTATATAGGAAAGTGAATACAGTGAATAACATAATACACAATAACCTATTATAACACAGTATTGGATTTAGCGTAATGAGTAATGAGATGGCGATAGTTGTTCCTGTAGAATGTTTTATGCCATTCTTCAATTTAAAAGTGCACACGTACTGTACATGCACAGGTACTTCAGAATTAGCAATCAAATATACTACAGCTTTCGGATGATTAGTCCATCAATGATTACAACCTAAAGTATTTTCTGAGAATAAGTTATCTAATCATAAGAATTTTTGGCAAAAACAAGCAAATAAAGTACAGTATATTATCACATGTTTAATAGGATTATATATTATAAAATTCAAGTACAATTGGTGCAAATAAAATGATAAAGGTTAAACACTGTGTTGGATTTAGCGTCATGAGTAATGAGATGGCGATAGTTGTTTCTGTAGAGTGTTTTATGCTTTTCCTTAATTTAAAAGTGTACACATACTGTACATGCACAGGTACTTCAGAATTAGCAATCAAATATATGTACAATCAAATTAGTTCATCAATGATTACAACCTAAAGTATTTTCCGAGAATCAGTTATCTAATCATAAGAATTTTTTTGCGAAAACAAGCAAATAAATTACAGTGTATTATCACATGTTTAATGGGATCATACATTGTAAAATTCAAGTTCAAGTACAATAGGTGCAAATAAAAATTAAAAGGGTTAAAATGCCCTATTTTCGGAGTCATTATATTAAAGTAAAATAGTAATATTTATAATATTAATAAGTCGTTTAGTACTGAATTTTATTTAAGAGGGACTTAAATTTTTATATTGAAGATTTACTTTAAATTAATAAAGTATTTTCACTAAAATTTCTATAATTTGTCATATTAAGTATGAATAAAACTTTTCACTAATAGTTAGTTAAATTTTTCATTTTTTATTTGCACGTATTATACATGTGCTTAATCATAAAGATACTTTCACTAAGTGTCAGTTAAATGAACTCTCTAAAACTGGGCAACTTGGCAAAAGTTATAAAAACTGCACAAAATTTTCTAAACCTAGAAAGCAGTGCCGTACCCAGTTATGGAACCAAGTGGGCTCAGCCCCCCAAGAATTTTGAGTTTATTAAGTGTAGTTCTGTAGAAAAAAAAATTTGAGATTTTCCATTATTGCTGCCCCTCCCCCCAACCAAAAATTTCTGGGTACGATACTGCTAGAAAGCGTAAACTGGCAACTTTGGTTGCACATATGAAAAAATTCAAACAAACAGAATTTTTTTAAAATACTTCTATCAAGTGGTGGACCAAAAATAATAAGTTTTGCCTATGGGATTGTAGTTGACCAAGTGTTAGGTGAGGCCAAATTTTCTAAAATTAATATCAAAAATCAAATACGACTGAACCGTTTATTAGTCAATAATTCTTATCTAAAGCTCTTATCATAATTTTTTTAAATTATTACAACACAGCTGCAACACAGTATATGATTTAGCACCATGAGTAATGAGATGGCGATAGTTGTTACTGTAGTACATTCTTATTATTTTCTTTAGTTTAATAGTGCTACAGTATATGTACATGTAGATTAAATTTAGCACTAAAATATACTACAACATTTGTATTTCAATCTGTACAGCACGAAATTTTTTTAATCCGTAATACGGACACTGTACGGATTTTTACTAAAAATTTAATATAACTGGGGATTCGCTATAAGGGGTTTACTATAAACGGAAAATATTGTAATACCATTTATATTAGTAAAATAATATGTAATGAATTCCCTTTTAATCACTTATAATAATCTAAACTTAACAAAATATAATCTATTGAAAACTGAACACACTTTTATTGCATTTTTTAATTTTCAGTAAAAATTTCTAAATTTAAAATACGGAACTGTCCAGAACCTAAAAATAATTTTGTTATACTGTATTTTGCAGCAATTCGTACCGTAAAATTCCGCAATACTTTACTGTACTGTATGAATACACTCTAATCTAAATCATAAAACCACTTGCAGTAAAAGCAACTAAACAGCTTAATTGATAGACTATTAGGTGAAATTATGAAAAAATTACCAAAATCCGAAATTATGTTTATCTTAGAAAATTTATGCACATTTTCATACATGTTTAACATAAATTAATAAACAAATTATATTTATTTCTACTTTTATTGTATATTTTAGACAAAAATAATTTAAGGCTGTTTCT
>JAUJYT010000909.1:0-14268 GCA_033996565.1 Nanhermannia nana
GGGGGGGGGGGGGGTACACCCTAGCCTTGGCGACTCCGCTCAAAAGACAAAACCAACAAATTCGGAAGTTTCCTCTTTCAAACATACTGTTAAATCTGAATATGAATACTAAAACTCTTAAAAGTACTGTATATCAAATTCCCAAAGATTAATCTTAAGGCAAAAAGTCTGAGAATTCCCGATAAGTTCTTTGTTTATCAGCACATAATTAACCACCACTTTAATAGTCCGATCGGTGCTTCAGATACTAAATTTTAAGCACTAAAATCCGACTTTGTAAATATTCTACTTTAAAAAGTATACACAGTATATATTTGATTAATTTTGGTACTTAAAGAAATCCTAATTGTAATTGTAATACATTTGCAAAAGTAATGCTAATTTATAATGCATTTCCAAAAAAATATTATGTAATTTTCTAATATTAATGCTAATCAAACTTGAATTTAACTTAACTGTAGATTTTTGCTCATAAGGAATGCTATTTGTACACAGAATTTACCAGTACATGAAGCAGTGTTGGTTCAAAGAAAAACGATAAAGGGTTAAAATGACAGCTCTTCAGTGCGTTATTAAGTATAAGTATTGCGTTATAAGTAAAACAGTTGAAAGCAATAAGTTTTAATCAGTTTTTAGCTATTCATTAAAGCATTAGGTGCTTTAGTTGACAACTTTGTATTTGAATTTAAACTTTTACAGACTATTTTTTACTGATATATCTATAATCAGTTTATTTGATAATGAATTTGATTTTACTCTAAAATTGGTGAAAAAATTTTGCCGTTTTTTTAACCCACTGTACATGTAGTCACACAAAAATGTTAGAAAACAACGAGAAATGATGTGTCAAAACAATCTTCATGTAATGAACGTCGATATTAATTAATCTGTCACTTTGTATATTTTAAATTTTCTTCATATAAGTCAATTTCGATTTAAAAAGTCAATTATTATGAACCCCTACTTACTTGTTGAGAACGTTTCCCTACTTTTCTCGTTCTCCAACATTTTATGGGTGACTCTTATAATCAAATCTCGGTATAACCGAAATACTGACATGTCTTAAGAGGTTAATTATTGATAATATTTATAATGGTAATCAAATTTAAACCTCGACCCCAGTCATGCCTTATTTAATAAGCTTTCAAATTGCTCTCTCACTAAACAACAAAAATACTTTTTCAGAAATGCTGGAAATGTTCCTAAACTAAGAAATGAGTGCAGACCACAAAACAACAAAAAAGATAATCTTATAACTTATTAATCTTTCGCAGAATCAATTTTTCATTAGTTTCTGAAACTTATCGGAATTAATCTCATTTCAAAATAGTTTGGAACCAAAATATTCACAGTTCAGCCCCAGCGGACTGATTTACATCATTACTCTCTATAACTAGTAATGGGCTAACGCTATAAGCCTAGGGATTGTTCGAAAACAATGGACATGAGGCACATCGTAGTTCGCATAGTCATTAATTCATGTTTAGAATTTAGATATAAGTTATTATTCACGAAGTCTACCATTGTCTGAGCTCTTATTAAACTTAAGACAAGTCATATATTTTTATAAGAAGTTCGCAATAAGAGCAATAAATAATTCATGACATATGAATTAATTTATAACCATCTGTATAAACATCAGTAGCATTAAGATTATATTTGTATAGATGACCAAAAAGTCATATTTTCTTTTATTTATCCAGAAATAGCAAATGACCAGACATGACAACTGCGGCTTTTCTTTAATAAACTCAAATTAAAGGCTCAAAGTATTGTTAATGCAGTAGATTATGTACATTAATGACAGCACTTTATCAGCAATAGAAAAGAAAAGCGTTTTTTTCGTATATAAATGCATTCTATAGAAAATATTTGTAGTTAATGATAGTTAACAAACAGTATATGTGATTCAGTTTTTTCCCTAAATTTAAATTGAATGTCATTCCCGTTGAAATACTTAAGGTTTAAGATTCTCTGATTTATTGATCGCACAAATATCACCTCTGCTTTGTCTTATATTTAGAGATTAAGTTTAAGCACTTTATTATTATTAATTAGATCTCCAAATCACTGATTGAACGGTATTTTTGAAGTCATAATAAACTTTTAGCTAATTTAAGATAAACTAAGAAAATATAATGTCTTAATCCAATTGATAGCGATTATCAACTTTGGATTAAGCGCGTCCTTAATATAAATCAGAAGTTAGTGACAGCCCATATCTTGATGTAAGAATTATTGTCAATTCTTCACAATAGTTAAGATTTATATTTAAGTCAAGACAAAGAATAGCTGTTATTCGTAATTCCCTTTTTAGATAATGAATAGTTGTCTGAACATTAGATAAATTGTGTTAAGAAATCATATTATTTTGCTTCCAGTACTATATTTGATGGACAACTATTAGCCTTCAATAATACTTTTGCGGTTTAGGCATCAATAAAATTAGAGCCAAAGTTATAAGTATTTATATGAAGTCTTCGCTGTTCAAAGACATCAATCATTTTTGTAATATATCTCAACATCTATACAGAGGTCGATTTGAAGTCATAATTCAACTCTTTTCGTATATTATTAAGATATCGCCAAATAATTTGATCACTTTTTAGTTTTAGATTAAAGGTTTCTCAAGAAATTAATGATAGATTTTTTTCTCAAAATTTTTGAATTTCTCATTTTTTGAGAGTGGGTAAGAATTTGAAGACAGAGTTTGCTATTTGTAGGGCTAAGCTTGCAATACTATTAACTCTTGATATTTATGACACATTTAATAAAAAAGAATTTTAATTAGCAATACATGTAAATACATATAAAAGTTTAGTCCAAAATCATTACAAAAGTGGTCTCATTTTTGAAAATTTTTTGGGACAATAGCTGGACCCTCACTCTGATAAACAATGATAATGTATAGTTCAGATATGATGATAGAATGTTATACAATAGTTTGTATAATAAGGTGATTATGTATTTCGAAACAAAATCTAAACCAAATGTTGGAAATTGAAAGCAATAAAATTCAAATCTTTAATTATAAATTACAAAAGTTTATAATTTTTAATTAAATTAATCTGAATTTGAAAAAATTTGTGTCTTATTAAAGAGCAGTTGCATTGAATGATTTAACCTGATATGAATTCAGTTCTAAAGTTTGCATTTTATAGATAGATCAGAATTTTTAGGCTTATTTTCGATAATGATTGTAATTTTTATTAAACATACAATAGTATGGTCTCGAAATACCAGAGTTGGCAATGCATTAGAGCCTGAAATAATACACATTTTGTTATAATTCATTCGTAAACTATAGTTTGCGGCATAAAGCGAATCCAATTGTAAAATCGCAGAAATACTATAGCTTTGTATAAATTACAGCAATATTTTGTGCTATACTTTATTAAAAGGAAAGATGATTTGCAGAAATATGGCTTTTTGTTCAATATTTCTATTTAGAGAATAAAATAGATGAAGAATATGTATTGTTAGTAAGATTTAGCCTCAAAGTAATGCTACGTATTGAATAACGAGTGCAATTGAAGTCTATGAGTCTTGTACTGTATGACTATAATGTACTCACTATTGTGTTTATGACAGATTCAATATTAGAGTTGGACTGGAGTTGGAGAATAAAAAGAAATTTATATAAGTTTTTAAATTAAGTGATAAACAAGTTAATGAATCAAAGCATTCATTTAGACATTTTTATGCTATTTTTAGTTTTTATTCCTCATTTATTTAATTGTATTATTGGTTTAATTATTTGGTTGACTTTTGACTTTGAATAAACATTAATGTTATTCAAACGATTCTGTACAAAAAGCAAAGCAACCCAACTAC
The DNA here is from genome assembly GCA_033996565.1 of Nanhermannia nana. Taxonomy (NCBI): domain Eukaryota; kingdom Metazoa; phylum Arthropoda; class Arachnida; order Sarcoptiformes; family Nanhermanniidae; genus Nanhermannia; species Nanhermannia nana. The sequence goes on from JAUJYT010000909.1 coordinate 3,835, forward strand.
TAGTTTGAAAATCTACACCTACTTAAAAATTTTAGTTTCACATTAATTATAGAACAAATATCAATTCTGATTCAATAAACAGTTTAAGGTTTTGATTTTGAAAATTAATCAAATTTTTGAATTGCGTATTATTATTAATTTCATTGGACAATCGACTTAATCTTTATTTTGTAATTTAACTAATTATTAATATATTTATACATTTCATCAGCTTATAGATTAGATTTATTTTAGATTAAATGAAAATTCTCATTAAAAGACCTTTAAATAGATTTGTGATTGCTAATATTATTAAAAAGTAGCATGTTACACCAGTTAATTAAATCCGTAAGTTATATCTTTTACGGATTTCTATGCAATAAACCATATTTTCAAAGTAACACAAGTAATGTTTGAAGGAATTTAAAGTTATTTTAAAAGCTCAAAGTGAATTAAAAATATTTTATATCTTTGTTATAAATGAATTTAAATCACACTTATATGTAATTAAAGTTCTGGTTAGGTTTAAGAAATCAAATTAAATTCTTTAATTTTTTAATGAATAATAACTTACTATATTTACAGTTAAGCACTATTACCAGTTATCTATATTATTAAAATAACAGTTGTTATTAAAATAATGTAAATATAGTGAAATAACACAATTTAAAAGCTACTCATAACTAAGAATTGCGTAGCAACGGGACCGATATAACTATATCGCAACTATAATATAATATAAGCCAACGTTGACTGTAGTCAATGAACGCAATTGACAACAATACAGCTCAATATTAAATCTACGATAAAAGCAAAGTTATGTTGGCTTTCGTTAAAATTAACAAACTTTATTCACTTAAACCACAGCATATCTTTCAAACTAAACATCCTATTCTTAAAGATGACAGTTTAAAAAGAGAATAAAGTTTTCTCAATAGAAAGAGAGCTAAGAATAAAGGGTTTCAAAGCTATTATATAATGCTAGAGAATCAAGTCTTAGTTGTGTGCATCTCTATAAATAAGGATAGAATATGATTATTATAAAAACTTTGAGTTAAGTATAATACATGTCCAAAGTGTGGCCAAAGTATTTCAACTAAAATAAGGCAAAAGACATCAATGAAAAGACTATCACAGCCATAGAGAGTAAACAATGTCAACACAACACTTACAATAAGTTACAGAAATGCTGTGCTAAGGCTTTAGAAAAAAAACTATACTCTACTGAGTAAGAAGAATACCAACTCTAATACCACTTTTGATGTGCATTCATGTCAGCCCTGTTTTGGTCATAGCATTAAAAACTTATATCATTGAAAGCGCATCGCGTTATGCTCCCAGTTAATGGTCTTCGGAAATGAAGACAAGTTTGATCATTAAAACTAAAAATATATTTGAATTACATGTAATTCTGATAAAGAGATATTTTCTATAATTTTAACTCTTCTGTGATTCAAAATTGATTATTTAATTGTTGTTTGAAATTATTTTTTGAGCCGAATATTAATATATGTTTCAAAAAATATAATAATCACTGACAGGAAAAATATAAGACCGGACGCTATTTCATGGGCGGAAGTAAACCAATAGAACCCTTTTTAATGACTGGCTGATCAATGTGTGATGGCATGTATCCTATAATTATTATAAATAATACAAATATAATGAATTTACATTAGCATTCAAACAACTATTTTTTCAATGCATCTCAAAATAAGAAAATAATATATTATAGCATTGAGTTGTGTTTCACTATATGTTTTATGTTTCGGTTAATGTTTTAAAATTATTTTTTATGCTCAAAACAAATGAATGGTATTGTTGAGAAACATTTTCATCCTCAGTAAGTGAAAGGATATCATGTAGTCATTGTATAACTACTTATTTCCAGTTACATAAGCTTGAATTAAAATACAAGTACAGAACATAAGCATGATTTTCAGCAATATATAATTGAGATTTTAATGAATAGACTTTTTTTTGCAATAAACAAAGTAATCATTTCAATAGCTATCATAGATAGAGCTGATAGAAGAAGCGGAATTCACTTTATTATGTTCATAATGTTCATAATGAAATGATTCTCTATTCGACGATTTCATAAATAAAACTAATTTAAAATATAAATGCATATTAAACTTAAATTACATTTCAAATCATTATATAATACATATGAGAATTCCATTATTATAAATGATTGACTCAAACTTTAAATTAAGAGAAATGTTTAAATCTAATCTCAAAAGTTTATGTACTGTTTTATAGATAGAGAATAAATTCAAGTTTGGAGACTATTGTCATTCGTTGAATGGAATAATCTTTGATTAGAATTTTGTAACTCCTTAGTGGCAAATAAAATGTAGAACTGATTTCCCAATAGAATTGATTGCAGACATTCGAGAATAGAGAACCACTTGCTATGAGAGGTATTAGCGAAACAGTTTTGATAAATTATATTAATTTATTCCTCTTTTCAAGACTGCAACCACTTCATCAATTCAGGTACAATTATCGGACTCTTAGCAATAACGGGTACGACAACTCTATCATAAAAATCTTGATTTTTTATTTTATTTTTTAATATAACTATCAATTAACTGACAAATCCAAATAATAACGCGATAATAGAGCTTAATATGCAATTAAATGCTTAAGTTTGGAAATAATCCACCACTTGAGGAGACGGTCCAAACCCGGGAAACTAGAGTTAGACTCGAATTCCACTTACGAGAACACAATTGTTTAATACAAGTTTAGCGATTAATTTATTTTCAATGTTTTGACATATATTTCATTTAATGCTTTTATTACTTTTCAAATAATAATAAGATAGAGCTGTAGATCGAGCAGAAGGCTTCTCAGCAGATATAATGAATATCATTGGATAAGCTTTTATTATTCCCAACTCTATTAACTTAAACATTTTGGAACATCAATCCCTATCCATTATATAATACTCTTGTGATTTACAAGAGAAGTCCAAACTTTTATTCTATAAAATTACTTCAATTTATTTTAATAAATTCTCGATATGTTTGATGTTGTTCTAAATGACAGATAAGTAACGCTTTGAATATAAACTAAGGCATAAAACACAGAATTGATTATATCAGCAAAATAGCATAAAATTCATCTACAGATCAATGTTTTATCATAAAAATTAGTGAATACATTATAACAAGTACTGAAATAACAGGCATTCAATGTATTCATTTATGTAATGCCATTACTTTAAATTTTTTAAGATTAATAATTAACTTTGGATTTGAGAACTTCTTTAGCTGATAAATATTTATTAAATTCATGAATTACTTTATGTCAATACGTATATAACCTGAATCCTTAACGATTAGGATTCTTCGCTTCAGAAACTTTAGAACACTAGGGATGAATCAATGCAACGGTGAACTCAAGCGTCTTCAAATTTCTATGTATACTAATGTGAATACAATGCAGTGCTTATAAGACATCAATAGATTCAAGATCTGAATTTAAATCATAGCGTTTTCCATATTTTTCTATAGAAAATTTCGTACTTCACTATATATTGTTAATGTATTTTTAAAACACTGGCCAAAGAGCTCTCTCATTAACTATCCCAACCTTGTGTGAAGCTTACAATGCATAATAATATTTAGTCTGTAACTCATTTAGAAACATTATAAAGCTCATAAAAAGTAAATCTCTAATTTAGGTTCAACGTTAGGAAGAATTTGCTTTTCGGGTGATTAACATTTTTTTCGTCTACACATTTCGTCTCAATTGCATAAAATCTTAATCAAGTCTCAACTTTAAGTAAATGCATTTAAACTTGACTTTTTTTAAATTATACTTTTACATCATTATCTTCTAATGTTTTGAGCCAAAAAACTCTTAATTTATTTTTTTAATAAGTAGAGTATATTAGAGGCTCAAAATGGTCGGTTTGAAAGAACAGTTATAAAATTATTTTAATATGTAACTAAAAAAATATTTGCCTTCTTTGAGTAAAATAATGTCAAAATACGAGTACAAATATAAGTTAAATTTTAAAATAACGATTGTTTACCATATTTTATATAAATATTGTTATTTTATAAGACATTTATGAGCTATACTTAATCACAAGTAATCTAAACCCGTTCAATGGCTAAGAAAGTTAGCATAAAATTTGCATTATTTGAAAGTTAAGCATAAAAAACTTGAGACAAAACATTCGCTGATACAAAAAATCAATTCCAAAGTATTGTCTCGACGTTAGTAATAAAATCAATTAGAGCCTAAACAATGCAATACAAAGAAATAGCTTGAAGTAATACCAACAATAAAATAGGGACAATATAAGAGAAAGTGGTGATAATTACCGCGGAGATTCCATACTGAATTCCGAGGTAGAATGTGATGAATGTCTTGAGACCCCCATTGTAGGTACATATCCAATATGACAGCGCACATTCTTGGCTGTTGTGAAGTAACTTCTATTATTTTTTTCAGGCTTGAAGAGCATGATATAAATTTTTGGGAAAAATAGTAACACTAACGCCACTATTGCACTAAAACTAATACACAGACAGAGAGTTATCACTTTTGTAATGGCGTTTGAGTTGAAATAGATGGGCACGAATGCAATCCATATCACTAATGTTGTGTACATTGTGAACCCTATGAACTTGGCTTCATTGAAGTTTTCAGGAACATTACGAGTCTTTACTGCGTATACCGTACACATTGCGATTAGAAAGAAATCAAAACCCAACGGCGCTGTTATACCTTAATAAAGATAATAAAAATATGAATTACTTTTTAATTCGATTCTATGCACCAATTATTTCAGGCAAATGTGCGACAAAAGTCGTTGAATAAATTCAAAAACTTCATTAAAAATTAGAATTAATAACAAATTTAAGTTTAGTTTCATTTTTCACGCATAAAGAAGTCTAGGCTTTACATAGTATGGTATGTGATGGTACAGTGTATGGTATGTTCAGGTACTACACAAAATATTTTTATGAAAAAATGATTTCGAGAGTTGAAAAGAGGAAAATCCTCTTTGATTTATGATTTATTTATGACTGAAAAAGTAACTGATAGAATGTCTAAACTGTCAATTGACTTGTTTAGAAATACCTATATATATATGTTGTTTGTAAATTATTTTAATTTTGTGTACAGTAAAGTCTGAGTAAAGTGAATAAAATATAAAATCAAGTTTGAATTGATAATAATTTTAACCCAAATGATAATTAAAAATTACATTTTAAAAAGGAGTAAACAAGAATTTGATATTAGGATTCTTTTACAATACATATATTTTACAGAAAATTTTTAAAAATGAAAAATAAATTCTCTATTATTTTTTGCATACAGTTTGAACAAAAAAAAAGTAGATTCAAATCAAACAAATTATTCAAATTAGACACTACTTATGGAAACATTAGTAGTACTGAAGAAATATTCAAATACTATGAATAAATAAATGAAATGCCAGTCAAGTGCTTTATTGCATAAAACATTTAAAGCATGAACTACTGTATATGATTGGAAATCATATGATATTCATATGTGATTCAAAACTCTTGTTTCATAAGAGAGAGGAAACAGACAGACAGAAACAGGCAGAGAGACAGACAGAGACATAGAGAGTCATCAATAGACAATTACAGTTTCGGAAATCAAAATTTCATACATTATTCAGTTGACTATTCAGTATAAATAGGATATTTCTTTAGATAAAAGTGACAGATGTCTCCTTCATTTCATGATTACCGAAAAATTGCTTCTTAATGACCCAATTTTTTTATTGTGATACTCTATTCTGTCATTTGATTCTTTGACATACGACATATTCACTAAAGTGAGAATAGGTTATGCCGTCAAAGAATTCATTAAAGATGATTAATTCTAAAACCTGATCGAATCGCACTTATAATTAAAGTCAAGAGGTATATAATGAGTTGCCTTAATTCAGTAAAATATGGTTAGAAAGCGGTCACTTAATTAAAGTCAGATCTTTTAAGAATGATATTAAGTGGGGAATAATCTCTAAGAGTGAGCTTAATTATTATCAGAAACTAATTTATTGATATACTAAATATAGATGTAATTGAAACCAGTGGAGAAGCAAAGTTAGAGGACGAGGGGGCACAGGCACCCGACTCAAGTTAAAAGTTAATTAAATTCATAAAAGCTTTTTGCATTGTATTTTACACGATTTTGCAATACATTACTCGATAGATATCAGACCTTTTTAGTTAACTTTAATTCTATTTTAGTTAAAGTTAAAGTAAACTTAAACTTTAACTAAAATTGAAATAAAAATTTAATTATTTTAGTTTTTAACGCCTGCTTTTGAGGGCAAAAATTTCAAAACTTTGCAAAATTATTTCCACAAATTGATTGCCGGACAATGAATTTCATCTGTCATCTTAATGTTTAAGCTCAAATCAAATTATAAAGAAAAGTAATGTTTATTTATAATAAACATCTTTTAGAAGTCTAATGTTTATTATAATTAAATTTTAAGCTTTAAAAACTGAAATAAAACTGAACTTTAACTAAAAATATTTCAGTTTCTCAAACTTTAACTAAAATTAATTAAATTTTGGTAAATTTAACTAAAACTAAAATTAATATTGTCTACAGGTCTGATAGATAATAATAGTTTGAGAGAGAATGTTGTGACTGCAAAACTTATTTTTGCCCACTTTGAAGACATTTTGAGTTTTTAGAAAAAAAATTGACCGAAATTCCGGATTCTATGCCTGCCCTACTTGAATATGTTAAAATTGCAATTAGTATCGCAACTGTGAATATCAATTGAGAGCAAAGCTAATCAGCTTTAAAAAGAATTAAAACATATTTACGTAAATCAATGGTCGGTGTAGTACTCGATATCTTACAATATAAAATAGTTAATGAATTTTCAATTTGTAACAATAACATAAAAATAGTATTGATGTAAAACATTGTTTTAAATGTCATCAAATTTTAATTTTCTCTGAATAAATGGTTAAAATTTATTTTAAAAAATTACCAAATATTTACTTATGTTAGTTTAATGTGATTTTCTTTGCATCAATAATTTCAAACAAATTAATTTATTATTCAAATTGCAACTCGAACTTCTGATGCGGTTTGCATTAAAAATAATCTTATTTATCAAACAATATTTCTGATGTTTACATATAGACAAATAATTTTGCTTTTCTGTCGTTAAATCACACGAACCAACAAACTTTTGGTTGGGGGGCCAGTAATAGAGAAAAATATACCGGTAATAAAAAGGAATCTTTTATGCCGTAGACATGCATTTAAAAACTTCAAAATGCTGGTGACCCCTTAGCTCCACACCTGGGCACCGACGTGCGTTCAATTGATGGCATAAAAATAACCAATTTGCATGTGCAACATAAGCATTGTTATCTTGTGCATGACTTAATTTTACTTTAAGTCATTATTCATATTAAGCACTCATATCAAGTATGGGCTCATTAAAAAAGTTTTTGTACTTTAACAAAATTGAATTATAATTTTCCTATAGGTAGTACTTTAAATATTTTCTTTCCTTAACTGTAGAATAAGGTCTATATTTTTGAAACTAAGGATGAGTCACAATATGTCTATGATATGCCGAAAATTAGTGTTAATTCAGTTCTAAGTTTTTAATTTCTTCTCGATCTCGTTCCTGGAACTAAATCAACACTACAGAAAAGTATTTTTTATAATGATATGAAATTTAATACTTTTGTTCAATTTCATTATTTTTCTTTTTATGAAACCTCTGAAAACGCTTTTTAAAAAATAATGATAACCGACAGCTATTATCTTACAATTTATTGAAATTCATTTTTGTTAATATAATTACTATATAGTGTTGAAAATAAATAATGTATTTGATGAGTATTAATACCTATTGCAGTTGTATTGCAAATCAATTGAACCCTATCTGTCGAAGGATAAAATAGCATCTTATCAGCCGGTTCTCTAACAAGCATAGTTGCAATAATTCCAGCCTCGACTGATATTAGTATCCAAGTAATGACAACCTGTGCAGTGCCAGACATGAATCTGGGCTTCTTAGTGATGATACGCTTCTTAGAGCCGGCGAGTATTCTAGCGATTCTATTAGTTTTAGTGACTAAAGCGGCGTACATGATGGCGAAGCTGAATCCGGGCAACACTCTCGACGCAAAACAAGTAGCTTTGGTTGGTTTGGCCAGAAGTGTAAACGTGGTTCCATGACAGAGAAACATTCCGATCATAATTACATAAGATAGCTCTCTAGTCGATGCCTTTACGATTGGAGTGTCGTTGTGTTGGATGAATACTATCATCGCGAAGAATGTCATCATAAACCCCAGACATGCGATCCCCATTGCGACCAGTGATGACGTGTCGTGCCATAGAAGGTATTCAACTGGGATCTGATTGCAGCCTAAAACAAACGAATCAACTTTATTATTATTTCGCTTATTTAGAGATTGCTTTTATATCTGAATTACTGCTATCTGTCTCCAAAACACATTCTTTTATTGTTTTATTGCAATATTTCAAATATCTTGTGATTAATATTAAAAGACAATAAGTAAAAACTTTTTCTATTTAGACTTAAACCCCTTTTTTAGAAATAATTATTGAATCATATGAAGGAATGCTAAATGGCTTTTATTTCTGTTTTCATTTTTGAATACTTAAACACTTATTACTTATAAGTTTTAACTATATTTTTACTGTTAGTTATAATTAAATAATTCTTTTTGTTTTTCAATTAAATCGTGTTTTGATTTTGAGACTTCTCTCATATAATTGAAATAAATGTCCAAATAATTAAGTTAATAAATGAATATACAAAACAGAAGGCTTATAGAAAATTAATTAATTCAGACCAGATTCAGACGGCTTTTAATAAATATATGACTCAAATCTTAAGTTTGAATCTTTAAATCATTAAAATTGTTTTCATAGATTAAATTATGAAAATGAAATAAACTCATAAAGCTTTAGAGTCTACAAAAGATCGCATGCTTTTAAGGAATTTCGATTTTCTAATTATAAGAAAATTCTTTTGTCTTTTCGATTGATTAGACATTGAGGTTGAAACTGAATAATGACTAATAATAAATACGAAACCCTTCCATTCGTATAATTTTGATTAATTATTTAATAAAAATTCATAAGTCTTAGCGCTTTAGCGATGGCATAAGATTACAATTCAGAAGTTAAGTAATGTATGAGATCTTATTACCCGTGAGATTATCATTTGGCCACCAACCATACGGACACGCCTGACAGCTAAATTCATCCAATAAATATTGGTTTTCACGACAGGGAACACATATCCAACAACATTTGACAGAATCACTTTGAATATTCTGCAATTAATGTAAGAACAATTAATTCCTAATCAATAATAAATTATTCAATTGTGTAATTGGATTCAAAGGAGGTTTCATTTATAATCAAATTTAAATCAATAAATCATTTAATATATTCATTCTATGAATCAAATTGTTTGATGCAATTTTTCAAATTGAATTAAATTATTTTTTTGACAAATAGGTTAATACATTAAAATCTTGACTACACTGTCACCAAACTGTCTCGTATTTTATGTTTGAAACCTTTCACTCAACAGTAAAATCAATCCCAAAATCTTTTCTTCTATTGACTAAAAGGGGAATTGAGATAACTTTTAAATTCTATTCAATTCTAAGATTCTTATATTATATATTAGGGTCAGAATATTGAAATTTTATTAAACTTTATTGAATGATTTGAATTAAATTAAAACTGATTAATTGAATTTTCCTCAAATACATGTATTTCAGATCTTTGAACGGATTCACTCTTGAATATCAATCAAACTTCACGTGAAAACATAAAATGAAGAGTAAAAAACATTTTTTATAATGGCTTTGAAGAAAAGAATGGCACAGAAAGGCTGTACAGTATATAAAAGGATTTTTAAAGTTATCTTATAAGGTCTCATAAATCCATAATCTCTTCGGATTATATGATGAAAACTTCTAAAGAGTAAGTAACACTAAACTAGCAATAACTCAAATAAGACTAACACCAAAAAACTTCTCCAATGAAACACGAATTTAAATCTTTAATAATTTAGCCTAAAATTGAGTTCATTTTCTATATTAAAATTGTTTAACTGAGAAATGGCGTTAATCTTATGTAACGCTATAATAATTTGCAAACTGCCCAATAAAAAAAGCGCCGCCGGCTTTATAGTACGATTTGGTCAAATCAATATTTAGTTTGATAACGTTCTCGATTATAAAAATAACATTAGATATATCGTGTATTTCTCGTTACGCAGATTATTAAATATTCCGAACTATTAAGTCTTTAAGTCTTTAGTAAATTGATAAACACTGTTTGAATTATACAGAATTAAAGTGATATTTCATGACAAAAACACACATTTTCTAAGCCTCAACTTATTTTTCTTATCATTATTAAAGT
>JAUJYT010000910.1:0-14267 GCA_033996565.1 Nanhermannia nana
ATCTAAAAATGTTAACATACAAACCATTATTTGTTCGAATTGACATTAAACTCGATTTTCTATTGCATTTTTAAAAACCAGTCTTAGAATTGCTAATTTTGCGAAGAAATAAAATCTTAATTTTAATTGTGATACTGAATACAATTTTTCAAATTATTAATTATGAAAACATTGTGAATTTTTATTATAAACCCGAAAACATTGGCCTTAGGTTTGGGTTATGAGGGAATTGGGTTTCTTTACATATAAGCATAATCGGTGAGAGACATGAATGACTTGAATATTGTTTAATTAAATTGAGTACTGATTCACTTTAAAGAGAAATTTTTATTGAATGCTTTTTAAATGAAATAATTTTTAAATACAGGAAAATGTTTCCAAAATAATGTTCATTCGCTCAAAAATAATTAATAAAAGAAAACGTATTTATGAGATCACTTTGAAAGAGACTGAAGAAAGAATACCTTATGAAGAGAACATTAAAAGGCCATACTTTCATGTGAACCCTTTAGATATCGCACAGTTGGATAATTGGATGCAATACTTGAACTTTGAAATCGAAAATAAATGTCATTCGAAGATAACATTGTTGTTTGAAAGATGTCTCACTTCATGTGCTTTATATGAACACATGTGGATCAGAGTAAGTCTTCTGATTGCAAATTAAAACAATTACATAACACAAACTGTTTACAGTACACAAACTATTTGATCGATAAAAGACATCAAATTATTGAATCAAAACAAGAATTTGGTCAATATATTGGCGTCGATGTCATCAGAGATGTGTTCAAAAGAGCCGCAAACATTCACGTGAAGAAGTCATTTAAAATTCATAATCTTTGGTCACTCTTTGAAGAACAAGAAGGTATGAGAACGAGAATCAATTTCTCTTATAAGACGATATACTGCAGAATGTTTTTCAGTATATATATCTAAAAATTAAATTAAATTCAGGCAATTTTGAAGAGGCGTTGACTATTTTAGATAAATTTGAAAAAGAAAATCCTGGTCTGATTGGAGCCTATTTGTCAAAAATTAATTTATATAATAGAAAAGGAGATTTCAAAACTGTTGATTCGCTTTTCAAAATCTCGATTCAAAACTTTATCGATAGACCTAAACTTTCTTCACACTTATCTTTAAAGTATTCACGATTTCTCCTCAAAGTCATTAAAGACATGGAATCAGCCATTGAAGTGCTTGAAACTGCTCTCAAGAGAGATCCAACCAATCATACCCTCTATTTAGGTCTGATTGATATCGAGTATCAGAAAAATAACTTAAACGCCACTAAAATAGAGCATTTATTTGAAGAAGCGATTAGTTCTTCATCTCTTACTATTAAGTTAGCTATGATTCAAAGGAAACTCGAATTCATGCAGGATTTTGGTTGTGATTGTCAAAAGTGAGTCTTCATCTTATTATTCAATCAAAAATAATTTATATAATGTTGATGTGAATGACACTTAATTTAATTGTTTTCTCGACAGAATACAAACTACTATCAATCGAATGCAGAATCTAATGCACGGCTTCGATGGGAACAAGAATTCAAACTATGGATCACTTGAATCAGAAAGTGCTAAAAGGTTTAAAGCCGGAAACGAATCTTCAAATTTACTTACATTAAAGCAATAATTATTAGGATTACAATTAATTTAATCTAATAATTGACAATTTTTGCCAATTTTTGAAATATTTTTTTATTATTAGTCACAAAAGTTTTATAATAATTTATTCGACTTTTTACTGTACTGTATCAATATCTACCTATTCTTGTTTAAAAAACTTAATAAAATTTATTTTCTCATCAAATTATGTCAGGTTTGCATAGAAAATGTACCCACACATTCATATCTTAAATTTTTTATCGAAATGTTTACTAAAAATAAGCATAAAATAGCCACATAGACCACGGGTTGGACCAAATAGTGAATTTTTGAATATTATAAACTTTTTTTTACTAAACAAATGATTTTTTAATATATTTTTTAAAAATTACGATAAAAATAATTTTGAAATTCAAGAATTTATCAGAAAATATGTAAAAATACATTGAAAGATGTATTAATAAGAAAAAATGATTATCTTTCTCGATGTGAGTCATATCGAAAAATAGATTTGAAAATTATTGAATTGGATGACAATCAAAATGATTTCATTAAAAGAACTCTAAGTTTAGGTTCTGTTATATTTCTAAATGAATTCATAAAAAGTTTTTTTTACTTTTTATATTTTGATCTAACTATAGATGCGATTAAAAATTGTCTGAATATTAGAAGTGAATAATATCTCTATTTAATAAAGTTTTTCATTAATTAAAGCAGTTTTGTATTTAATTAATATTCATTAATATTAAATGAAAATGTGGTCAAAAACTTTATTAAAAGTTTGAACAGAACTTAAGCTTAAGTTTTAGTATTATTTCGTTAAAAGTTTAACTAAAATAAGAAAACGTTATTTGTTTATAAAATATTATTAAAAGCGCGAAAACATTATTTGCGCTCTTTTTTGAATCTTTGTTATCAATAAAACATGTGTTCAGCGAATGTCTAACTAAAACACTTTAGTTATTAATAATTAAAAGTATTTTCAAATATTAAACAAATAAATAGAGACAAAGATTCTTATAATAAATGAATACAAAACATAATAATAATAATTATTAATAATAAAATCCAAAACAATGGGAATTCAAGGCTTATTACCTCTGATGTCTTCAGCGACTCGTGAGGTAAACATTCGCGAACTGTCGGGTTGTGTGGCAGTCGTGGACGGCATGGGTTGGCTTCACAGGGCTTCGTATGCCTGCGCTGACAAACTATACGCCAATGAAGAAACCGATCAATACGTGTATTACTGTCTAAACAGAGCACAAATGCTGATCAGCGCTGGCATTAAACCCGTTCTGGTATTCGACGGACAGAAACTGCCCGCAAAAGAGTTGACACATATTAACAGACAAATGACTAAACATAACGTTCGGCAAAGAATTAATTTGTTATTAAGTGAAGGAAATGAGGCGAAGGCCAAAGAACTGATGAGGAGTTGTGTTGAAGTGACACAAAATATGGTCAAAAAATTGATTTTAGTCTTAAGAGAGCAGAGAATTGACTACATTTGGGGCGCATATGAAGCGGACGCGCAGATGACTTATTTGGTTAACAACGGATTCGCTGACTTCGTGATCACCGAAGACTCCGATCTTCTGGTCTATAACTGTCGGTTCTGTTTATATAAATTGGAATCTAATGGAAACGCAAAACTGATAGACCTCTCGCTTATGAACCTATGTTTGGGCAATCAGTTCAGTGCAGATAAATTCAGACACATGTGTATACTCTCAGGTATTTTCCAATTACTTATACTTAAGTTATTTCACAATTAAATCTACATTTGAGTCGCTTTTATAGGCTGTGATTATTTACCGAATTTGCCCGGAATTGGACTCCAAAAGGCAAAAAAGTTCTTCAAAATGACGGCTAATAATGACTTAAAGACATTGCTGTTTAAAGTTCCTAATTATCTAAAAATGTCTAAAAGAGTAAAAGTAACGCAAGAATATGTCAATAACTTTATTAAAGCCGACAATACATTCAAATATCAACTCGTTTTTTGTCCGCTTAAGAGAAAATTAGTTCCACTCATGCCTTATAAAAGTGATGTCAACGTAGAAGAGCTCTCATATGCCGGCAGTTATTTTGGTGATCAGTTCAGTGATGACTTTGCCTATCAGTTCGCTATCGGAAACGTTGATATCAACACTTTGAAGATTATTGATTCGTATGACTGTATACATAAATGTGACAGTATTTGGTCCAAAGATTGGATCAATTATAAGAAGAAGACTTATTCTAATAAAGGATTGTTTCAGATCTCAAGTCAAATATTGAGTGCAGACAAAAACAATACGAAAGTTGATAACCGTATGATTGAGTCTCAGAATTCTGATAAACCTGTTAAACGTCTAAAAGTAGATGAGAATCGTTTCATATCTTGCGCTCAATTATTAAAAGAGTATTCGATCGATAATAATGATAATAAAACGAGTGATCCACCGATTTATAGTTCAAATCAAAGAACATTTCGTTCGAGAAATATTTTCAAAGTTCATAACGAGAGCACAGAAGACAGAACTCTGGTTCAGAGCAAATATTTTGCAGACATTAAATTGGAAAGTAATTCAACAACTGATTCAGTCTCTGAATCCGTTTATAATAAAGAATTAATGATCAAAACAAATACGAGTACAATAAATACAACTTTGACTCAAAGCTCAAAATGTATTCTAAATAATAGTCAATATTCACTTAATTCAAGTGGAAATTCAACTATTAATTCAAGTTTTGCTGATGAGATCCGAATGAGTGATACCGATAGGTCAGAAATTAGTGAAACAAGTGATGAAGAAATTGGTGTCATTGGAGATACAAGTTATACAAATATAAAGTCATCCAAATATAGTTCAATTAAACGGATAAAGCCTTTGAATATAACATTTACTTCGAAAAGAGCTGACATTCGCAACTATTTTAAATAGTTTTAGCATTAGTTTCATATATTTATATGTTTGATAACTAATCATTCAAATCTTAAAACTCATAATCAAACGCATGTTTTAAACGATTAATTCATAATTTTTGTTAAATGTAACTTATTTTATACGGTATTTCAATAAAAGATTGCTTTTCATATTTTCAAATTAAGGGTCGATTTGTTTTCTCATAGAACTCGAATCTTTCAAAAGGCATTCATTTTGAATCCAAGCGCTTCTGTGCTGATCATTGATTTGCCAGTTCAGTGATTTTGGTGACCAAACAGTGCGATCCATCCATTCCGAGCACGACGGGTGCCAGAACTGATTGGTATAAACTTTTATTACTTGAACTAAAGCTTTAATATAATGCAAAATACCTGATACCAGGACGCGATGCTAACATTCATTGGTTTATGGCCATTATATACAGAGAGACATAGTTCAGGATTGGGCTGATATTCCAAATTTGAAAAATAGTTGAAATCCCCTAAAAATTATATTTACAATTGAGTTAAAATCAATTATGTTCTGTCAATAATATTCACAATTATATACTGTAAATGCATTTTTAATGTTTCCTCACCTCCAATATTCATTCCTCCCTTCACTACCTTAAGTCAGATAAATGAAAAAATGGAAAAATTAAATACTCTCCACATCATTTTATTAATTTTATTTGACTTACCAATACTTTTCCTGATACTTCTCCGGCAGCTGTAACTCTAGCTTCTGGTGAGAGATTAATTGATTGGATTTGTTCTGATTTCTTTGATTCGCAATTAATTTGAGGTAAATCGAAATTCATTTCACCGGTGAGTCTAATGCCTAAAGACATCTGAACAATCCATAAATAAAAATCATAGATTGGAAAGTAATTTGTGTAAGTGTAGGGCTGAATATTTGTTCCGTCGCAAGAACTTCGAGCCGCGTCCACAAGAGTGTTACCTAACCATCAAATTATATAAAATATTTGTAAAGAAATTATAAATAATTTTTCATTTAAATAAATATAATTATATCTCATTTTACCGAAGATATTAACGTAAGCTCTCGAAGAATCTTTTCTGTGGTAGACATACATTTTGCCGATATCTATATCTTTTCCCAGAAAATGTGTCCCAATAACGAATTGTGCCATTAGTTTATATTCAGGTTTATCATCAGAACCCGACAGATCATTAACGATGTCCGCTCTAAACACTGCTTGCGCTTGATTTGGGCCAAATCTTTTAGAAGCTGAACATTTCTTTCTTTTACGATACGCCACATTCGACTCTACGTCTTCAGATTCTCTCAGTTTATCTGATATAATAACAGTTCCATCACTACTATTCGGTTCATTCTTTTTATCATTTTGTGGAATCCATTCTTTACAATGAGCTTCAGTCCAAAAGCTGTTATAAACTTCTCGTTTACTGCGAAGTTTCTTAACTTTTTTGAGGACTACTTTCGCGTGTTCGTCATTCTTGCGCTCAAAATATCTGATTATATTTTCTTGTATGCATTCGTTGTGTTTTATTCTTATTAGATTCTCACTCAAAACATTATCGATTTCATTGAACCCTATTTTAGGCCATTGATTAACAGCATTGAAATTCATCTCAATTGCATTTATATCTTCTATTAAACTATTGATGACTTCTTGTTTTATTATGCAATTAGTTTTGGGTTCTTTTAACAATTTCAAAAACCATCTTTGAATTTCTGGGTTAGACAGCAATCGACGACAAGAATGAATTGCAGCGATTCGAATCGAATCTGATTGGGAACAGGTTTCTCCTAATTCTATACTATAAGGAATTGTTAGGTTATGTCCGAGATTTCCAATTGCTTCCAATAAATCAATTAATAATGAATTGTCTGAATCAAGACTGCATCCATTGTTTTTCAACTTTTCAATGAGAAACTTTGCGATTTCTTCCTTTATTTGGGCAGACTTTGAATGATATGCTAAGTTACTGATTGCCAGTAACAAAATTCCCCCATAATTAGCATCTGTTGTTTGTGCTCTCACCTGATTTAATAAATCAATTATCAAAGTGTTGGATGGCTTTGGCAATTGAACTAAAAGTTTAAGAATTTCGCTTTTATCTTCTGTACTTGTTTTAGTGTCAGTCAAAGTTTTGGAAAGTTTTGTTTGTGCAGTAATAGACTGGGCCTTAATTAACATGAGTAATAAATCATGACATTTCTGATTAGAAAGCGATAAATTTTCTCCGCAAACATCATTGAGTCTCTTTTCTGAACCCATTTGTCTAATAGCAGTGGTTATCGAGGAAGCAGATATGTCTTCATTAAGCATAACTTCCAGATTTAGTGCTCTCATTAGTGTATTATATACTATGAAAGTAAATAAATTATATGATTCATCACCACTACAGTGTATTACAGTGAATGCTCACTTGGGTTTTGGTGATCGCATGAATACTTAAGTAATTGATCTGAAAAGTTATCTTTTCCAAGTATATCACTCAGATATTTCTTAGCCGTTTCCAACTTTTCTCTAAATGAGTTTTCTTTAATTGCAAAATTGTTTATATATTAAGTTTTCTGTAACTCGTAATTGTTTTTATAATAACCCATACCTGCAGATGATTGAGAAACAATCGTTTCGCTTTTGAGGTTGAGTTTAGATTCCATTTCTTTTAGTTTTTCCAGAAGTTCGCTGTTATCTGATGAGCGTTTTGACAACTTTTTTGATACCTATTTTGAAATCATATATTAAATTTGATTAGTTTTAAAATAATTGTTTTTCTTTGCTATTAATGAGTTTTGAATGAATAAAACTTTTCTTACAGTTAATGAATATTTGGTTTTAACTTTAAGATAATCCGCAATATCCTTACTCTCTTGAGTGTCACGTTTTGGTCTTGAAATTTTTGACGGATTTATTAATGACAGTGATAAATGACCGGCTAATTTAGAGGAAAGAGTTAATTAGGACATGAGTCAGTTTGCTAAACAATAATAAAGGAAATACAGTAATGCTTTTGTTTTGTATTTCTAGAATTTCATTGAAATTGTTTGAAAAGTAAACTTAATGTGCATTTAATACTTCAATGTCATGCAATTGAAACAGGCTTTGATAGAATCACATCAGAATCACGTACCGGTAGCAGTGAGACGTCCTTCAGAGATTTGCTGTATCTGTTTTGCATTAATATCAATCTGTGATGGATCGTAAACTATGTCGTTTCCATTACCCAATTGCATAATATCATCCGGTGTGACATCTCTCATAATAGACAATGGTTTTGGTGTTAATTTCTCAGATTGTAAAGACATTGGAATCAAAACACCGCCTAATTTGAGAGTTGATCCGTCAGCGTTTGTCTGTAAGGCTTCTTCTAATTTGCCGCTATTGTCATATGAATATCTAGAAAAATGAGCGCCGATTGGACTTTGTTCTAATACTTTTTGTGGTTTGGGGTCTAATCGTGTGGCGAATGCATCGGCGATGTGTCGCTTAAAATTTTTAACTGTGAGATCTGTATCCTTATCACTGAATCTGACGACTGGTATCGATCCATCTGTTAATTGTATGAAAACAAAAGGAGTCGAAAACATTTTATCATATATTATGTTCTCGTAGTTTAGATCTGCAGATCTTTTTTCTCTATTAGAATCTTTGGCTCCTTTGCATTGATATTGAACAATAGAGGGCTGCTTTTCCAGATCGAAGTCAAAGTCATTTCCAGTTGATCTTCTTGTAGCGAACAAATTGACGAAGAAGTCTCTGACATCCTTCCAGGCCTGTCGAAACCAACTCCCGACTCCACGTTTAGTTCTTTTAAGGCTTCCGATTTCGTTTTGTCTTTATATATAATGAGAATACAATTAATAACTTATTTTACTTCATCTCTCGCTTATTCAAATTGTAAAATGAGCTAAATTTTAATTCTTCTTTTCAATGAAAGTTAAAAACAATTTAATTGCAGAATATCATATACTTCAAGGACTACAAGGAATATACTATTTTTATAAAAGGCTGACTCACTTTTCCTTAATTACTATTGGTTTAAGCTTTTGTATTTCTACCATATATTTCAAGCCATTATTTCCGTATTGTCCGCTGTCATCAATGCCCAAACAATGCACAATAATCTCAGCCGTAATTAAAAAATTCTCTTCAAGTGGTCCCCAAAGTTGAGAACTGCTCTCATAATTAAAAATTCTTTTTTCTGCGGGCTATTTAATAAACAGAAAAGTTAATAATTTTTGACCTGTTCTCATAGGTTGAGAAAATCTCGATAAAAGTTGAACGAGATATGAGTGTCAAAGTTTTGATTAGCATTTAAACCGTACAAAACTTAAAGTTTTGAGGTAATCTATAAATAGCAGTTAACTCTAATTATAAAAAGTTAAACAACTTAAATAACTTCTACCTTACAGTCCAATTTAGTCAATAGATTACTCTCATCGTCGGCCTCAATAAAACTTTGCAAAGTAATTAAAAGTATCAAAATCAATATTTTCAAGTTTGACATACTTTCACACAAGTTCTACTCGTTCTACAGTATTGAACAGTGTTGAGTGTTTATTGAGCTGTATTACTAAACTCTTTTTTAGAACCCGCACAAACTTTGTTTTTATTATGTAAAGTAAACTTATATCACAAGTTAATACAGAATATTTGTAAACAATGTGTGGCTTTAGTGAGTGTCAAATGTACAGTACACTACTTTTTATTCGAGACTATACATAAATATTTCAAATTATTTTTAACACAATAATAAAAGTGATGTCCAATTAAATTTTCCCTTTAATTCTACACCGGATGAGGCGCAAAGTCATACAATTCTCTTCACAAATAAGTCCTGAGCAGAGAGTCCTTTCAGTCACTACTTATTTCCAGTGAAATACGACTTCAGTTGAGAGCTCTTATGCAATGTTTCCCTGTGGAGGAACTGGTTTTGCTAACAAAAGCATTTTTTATTATTCAAATATGATAATAAAAAAAGCATCAAAACATTCAATGAAATACTTTTAGGTGTGTTTCCAGTGAACAAATTAACGTCAGAGCTATTAATCTTTTAATCGATAATTCGTGCAAACATTTCAATAAATAATAAATTTTAGAAACTTTATTATCAGAACTTTATTAATAGTCGAAAGTCATAGTTAAATATCAAAATAAAGTTATTATAAGTTTGTAAAATCATTCATAGGAAAGGA
The DNA here is from genome assembly GCA_033996565.1 of Nanhermannia nana. Classification (NCBI taxonomy): domain Eukaryota; kingdom Metazoa; phylum Arthropoda; class Arachnida; order Sarcoptiformes; family Nanhermanniidae; genus Nanhermannia; species Nanhermannia nana. The sequence goes on from JAUJYT010000910.1 coordinate 9,716, forward strand.
ATTTTTGGAGTGATTACAAAATAGTGCACCCACAGCAACATTTGCTCGGATAATCTGGAAAATGTACTTTATGTTCCAGTCCATAAACATGAAAGAATCCAACCTTTTCTTTATAAGTATAAGTAATAACACCGATAGGAATAATACGAACAGTTTGACGCTAAACGAGAAAGTGGTTTATGTTAAAAATGAAAGGGTTGTTAAACTGTATCTGCTTATAATAGGCTTATAATTAATACAATTTCTTAACCTGTTCTATAATGCGCTCCATTGGAAATGCCTCAGAATGTCTCTGAATAAGATATCTCGAGGTTTCGTTTATTGAACGATTGGGAAAATTGTCTAAAGGCTGAACGCGTTGAAACCTTTCACACAATAAATCAAAAATATAATTATTATATTCAAGCTATACATACGTATAATGTATTAAAGAATAAATGATTTTTTTGAATAATAACCTGTCTTCTAATGCAACACAACCAGAAGCCTGTTTAATTAGACCTTCTGCAAGATCACTTCCACCACTGTTTATATAATCCTCTTCGTGGTTATCCCTTAGAGATGAAGAACCTTATTGTTAATCAATTTTAAAGAATATTACATTAATAAGATATAAGGCATACCAATAAACTGTGAGCTGAATATAGTATTTGAGCTGACCATAGCCTTCACAAGTTTCGCATTGAACCTGTCCGTGACCGTCACAATGATAACAACTTTAAAAAAAATATAAGTTTTATAAATAAAATCTTATATTTTTTATTTATAATGAAGGCTCTGGTGTTGATCAATACCTTAATTGTTGACTCAAAATATGTTATCTGTTATTTGCTAAAACGAAAGTACTGTACAGTATCTTTACAGTGGCTTAAGTTTTGCATTGTTTCTATTTTATAAACTATTTTAAGTATATGTGATAAATAACATTAATAAGTCCTTTTATACTACTGTCAGGGAATGTTTTTTCTATAATATAAATCAGAGATCAGTGTTTTCGTGTTTTACTCAATGAGTTCTGTATAATGAAATCCAAAAACGACTGTCTCTAATCTGAAGGGACATATCGGACACGCTGTCTGTTTTTTAGAGAAAGGATTAGCACCCAATTCATGTTCTAACACGCGCTCAAACTTTATTGAATACAATAGTGAAATAAATAATTAATTTAAGATATATTCCATGACTGGGTTTTCCTAAATTTGAATCATTTTCAACAATGTAAAGAGTGATAACTCACTAAAGCCTTAATAAAGTTTCTAATTTCTATTTTAAATCATATACCGAGCTCTTCCGGTGCCATCACAGTGAGAACACCTTATTAGTAAACAAAAGTTATAATTTATAATTAGCATTCAAATTAAGGTCCAAAATAAACACTGTTAAAAATTTTTAAAAAATACATTATTTATATAATTCTAAATAATTTTGACCTAATATGATGGGTATGACAGTGATGGTGATTGTGGTGGTGATCGTGGTGGTGATCGTGGTGGTGATCGTGGTGGTGATCGTGGTGGTGATCGTGGTGGTGATCGTGGTGGTGATCGTGGCACTCGGAAATACTTCCGGTCCCATTACAGAACTGGCAATTGCGCTAATAGTAAATTAAAAATTAAAAAAATAATTTTTACCATTTGGCTGTAATTCCGCATTAATTTAATGTACTGGTAGTGGACTTTTAAAATAATTTTGTTTTGTTCCTATAGTTTTGTTATAAAAACATCCTTTAAAAAAATCTAACGATTGCTTACTTTTTTCTAAAAATATAAATACCGGTATATTTTAAGATCAATGTCTCGGGTCCTCATATTTTGTAGTTAAATATAATATTATGAATCATTTTCTAGAAACTTAGTGATTCATCTATAAGAATATCTTAAGTATTTAGAAATAACGAAAGCGTAAGAATACAAAATTGTTAATTGATTAGACCCTATATCTTGACTTTAAAAGAATGTTAAATATAGTGAATATGCTGTAAGTAAATGTGCATTCGTTTCCTTCTCAAGAAAGGGAGTCCAACAATATTTAAGTAATAAATGTTTTTTAAAAAGTAAGTACAGAAGAGTTGGAATGTTTTGTTGTCTTAAGTATTGTAAAGTCCTTTCAATTACCCAATTGCTGACCAAATGATAAATTTAAAGGCAGTCTCAAAAATAGAAAAATTTTAAAGATATTTCAAAAGTTAATTTGTCTCTAACTTAAGATTTAATTAGTCATAAAATATTTTCTTAGTAATGGAAGGAATGGTTAGCTTTTCTCCATAGAAATGCAGTGAATTTCTTAATAATAAACTATGAAATATTGATTCCTAAGAACTGAGACTAAAATTTTTTAAAACTCATTCTAAGAACTAAGGAATAAAATAATGCAATAGTTTTAAAAGAATTATGTAAAGTGTTTAAGTGTTTCTTAAAAAATTACTATAATTTGCAAAACCATTAATTTTGAGACTCACTCCTCCGTAACCAAAACAATCATTACATCGTATTCTTCCATTGCGAACACATATATGACAATCACGAATACTAGCCGTATGTGGAATTTCAACGGTTTTCTGCGATCTCTTAAAACATACTTCAGGCGGTACAAAAACCTCCCACGGAGTCGGTGGCCGTCCAATACTTGGACAACTGATAGGTTGTCCTTTATATGGTTCAGAAACCCATAGAGGCTCACGCTTTTCGGTGAAAGTCTCTAATTTATACTGAAATAAACTCAATTTGTTATTATTGGAAAACAAAATGTTTGCAATGAATTACATGAAAGGCATTATTCATAGCAATATCTCTTAAAATCATTCGTTTTGCGGGCTTTGAGCCAAAGCAACAATTTTCAGAAACGAAATCACTTAAAGCAGATCTGACTTCTTCTTCAGAAATATTTGCTGAGATCGGTATTTGTCGCTCAACTGGAGGAACACTGTCTCCAATCGTTTCCGCATAAGTGGGCGGCGGATCAGCTATTGCTTGGATTGTAAATTAAATCTTAAGCTCAAATCATTTCAATTAATTGAAAACTTTTTAAAAAATAATTATTAAATAAATACTTGGGTTGAAAGATGCGAACTCATAGCCATTGTATGTCTGCATTTGAGGCGCACTCGCTATCACTTCAGGATTGTTGGGCTGTCCGGCACTCGAGTGACCAGAACTCACAGGTAGACCACTAATGCCATAATCAAGTTGTGCCCGATTTTGAGACATCTATTTCCGTAATACAGTAGTTATTAGTAATTAAATTTTAAATATATTTATAGTTTAAATGAATATAAAAGTCACACAAATTCTTATAATACGTCTAAATATTAAATTAAAAAGTTTTCATTTCATTGGTTTCTATAGTTTTCAAGATATTATTCTTATTATAGATAAAGTATTTTCATTTACTTGTTAACAAAATTATTGAAAAGTTTTTTTATCGATGATTCAAATCCAATGAGATTTTATTTAATTAAAAATAATAATAATTATTATTAAAAAATGAATATGAATGCGATTGCAATGATTGCAAGTGAGTCAGACTTAAGTTGTATACTTTATGTCACTGATAACGCCTATCAATAGCTCTAATTTTAACACTTATCTGTATTACTAATATATATGTAACTCTATATTATTATGCATAACATTTCACTACTTTATTAGATAACTTTAAGCTCAGAAATGACTTTGAAATTCAAGTCTCGGTTTGTTTATTAGCTTAAACTAAGTGAAAGCATCAAATTCACTGATATAACTAGTGGTTGGGCTCACACATGAGAGGGTTTTAGACTAAGCATGCATTTTGAGACAATTCATTTGATTAAGTATTTTAATTATAATTCTGTTTATATAAATAGAGATTGAATTAAATTTTTGTGCAAAATTGATATTCATTTCATCCGAATTTCAATGATTTTGCAAATATATCTCAAACTTTCATGTTTTAAACTAATGATGAAAATGCTTAGAAAAATATCTTCCATTACCACTGAAAATCTGTCTTAAATTCCACTTATATTCCATGGAAGTGAAAGCAGATTAAGATTACTAGTTTAACATTGAGCCCAATAGAGCCCAGTATACTGCGCTTTGAATATACTGATTGCCGATAGACATTATTGCTTCTGAAGGTTATATAAATATCGGATAAATACCTATTAAACATACAGGTATACAATTAATTGATGGACAGCAAAAATGCTGGAAAGATATTTGGTTGTTGAATCATAAAATAATTTGATTATATAAATCCACGCCTATGTTCAATAGAATATTAGACATAGCTTTAAGTGCGTGCATAAAAGAAACAACAATGAAAACCCTTTCCTCCCTTCTTGCAGTCCATCTATTAATCACAATGAGGTATAATATTTATGTTTTTTTGACAGATATTTAGAATCAAAGTATTGTCAAATGCTTATTACTAGAGAAAGGATTTTGGTTAAAACAAATTGTATTTTTTTGGTGGTTATTTAATTACAAAAATTTTGTTTTTTTGGTAGTTACAATAGAAAGTCATATAAAAATTTAAATATCACAAGAAACTGTTATATTTTAAAATTAGTAAT
>JAUJYT010000911.1:0-14265 GCA_033996565.1 Nanhermannia nana
ATTTAAAATTTTGCGAAAAACTTTTCAAAATTTAGAAATTTTAAGCAGGAAATGACGAATCAAATTCCGAAGAATAGAGACACTGGTAATGATTGATAAAGTATGAAAAAAGGGTCAAAAATGTAATTCTGAGAGAATTGTATTGAATTAGTGGAACTAAACGGTGATTTGTTTGGAACAAGAAACTATGCTTAAAAGCAAATACTTTGAAAATTGTAATTTATAACCTAAAACTTATAATCATAAAGTCTTTAACGTGAACCTGAAACATAAATATATTTAAACGACTTTTTGGAGTAACACTTTTCACACATCAAATACTTGTAAAAGAAAAAGTGAAACGAAGGCTCTTTTGAAGGATTCAATTATGTCAACAAAGTTGAATCGATATAAGCTTTTTAAGGCAAATAGAGAGAGACAGACAGACAAAGTAGAAATTTCCTGAATCTGGTGAACAAAGATATTACTATTTGCTAATGATTTTCGAGTAAAATAAAAATATATCTTTTGCTTCATTATGACTACAACAGTCATCAGTAAAACACTTTTTAACTGATTAATTGAATTGATATATTATTGTAATTAAAATTTCGTTTTAATGAAATTACGATTTCATTACGACTTTATAGCAAAATATTGAAAAAATTGCAAAAACCTCTATATCTATAAAAGCAAACCTAATTTTTAGTAAAGTTTTAGCAATTGTTTTAAAAAGTATTTATAATATATTATAATCGACTAAAATAATAAGAAAAATCTATTTAATTAAGTATTTTTAGAATTGTCGAAATTCTAGAGCTTACCCAACATACATAACTACAGTTCTAATTGAATATTGAATCTAAATTTAATCTAACTTTTAATTTAAGCTTTGAATTGGTTTCAAATAATATGTTGAGTTAATAATAATTTCAAATAGAAATTACGAAATGAATCTTTTTCATAAATTTTCATGTATTCAACTGAACTCTATTCAATTTTAAATATTAGGCAATAGCGAGACTCGAATAGACAACGTTTAATATTTTTAACAATTTCTTTTATAATTAATTAGGAAAAAGAATTCAACAAAATATTCCTTAGAATTATAAGCTTTCCATTAATTGGAATGAATCTATTGATTGACGAAAAATGAACGAAATACAGTTTATAACTCTCATATATCTATTACATTGTAAGAGCAAAATATTTGAACGTTATATAAGTGATAAACGTTATATTCAATATTGAGACATATCATACACGTTTGAATGAATTATTAATAAATTGATAGGTAAATATAAACTTTTATCTCTAATAAATCCTTTCAATTAAATGTTTGACATTTCGATAATTGAAAATATGATGCATTCTTGCATATGTGCCCGTATGTTATGAGACTTCATATGAGTACAGGCCTTGCTTTCATACCAAAATTCATTTCCAACTTGATTTATATTTATGGCTATAATTTTAATCTATTATAAGTTATGGCAAGTCTTCAACAATAAGGGTATCACTTCTATTGAACATCAGAATAATAGGCCATAGATAAAGAGTTAAGAATAATAGAATATCGCTTACCATTATTTCTATATCGCATTTCTATTAACTATCTTCTAAATTAATTAACAGTGTTGTATATAATAAACCCTTAGCCTTAAACAATTATAATTAACACCACATAAAAGTTTCCAAAAAGTTAAAAATTAATAGAAAAGCAATCATTCGTTCAAGAAATACAAGTTTAAAATGATTGCAATTTCGTTCATATGAAACGAACGGTAGTTTAAAAACAATAAATTTTGACATTAGAGTCACTAAAAATAATCTTTGAGATTATATAATCATCTCATTTGATCATAAAATAAAGTGTTCAATTAATTTTCTCAACAGTTTTGCGCAACACTTCAAATTAATGTGCCGTAAAATGTAAATATTTATTAGTCAATCGGTTCATCTATTAATTATATTAAATCTATTTTTTAATGGCATTTAACAAAAACTCTAAATGAGAGCTAATAATCATTACCTAAAATGTCAAACTCTAATTATATATTCTCCATAACAAAGAGTCAACTTCTTTATATTCGTAGTCAATAATTAACTTTTCGATATTCTTCTTATTGGCTGTAATGACTCTTATGAGTTGGTTTAATGGAAAGTTAAATTAAATAATCTTCAATATGATAAATGTCAAGCATGAAAAAGAGTGGGATAACATATAAGCATATAAGAAAACTCATTACGAACTCAAATTGAGAAATACAGGTATTAATTAATCGGATTAAGTATGTTGAGTATGTTGAGTATGTTTTCTGCTTTCTTGCATTAAATATTATTAAATGTTAACATTAATAGTTAGTTTGTGTCGAATAAAGATTAAAGTATGAAAAATGACAAAAAACAATATATTTTTCTATAATTACAGGTAATTTATTTGTTTCAAAGTATTAAATAGATTCTAAAACATTTGAAAAAATATTAAATAAATTGACTGGTATTCTTGCAAATCAGTTAAAACGACTAATTATTGTAAGCCATTGAAATTATGTGTTTTGTGTATATGTTTTTATAACTCAATTTTTAATATAAATATATTCCTTGTTTAGCATAGAATAGAAATACAATAGTAATGCATAGCATTTGTAAGGCTTATTCACCAATGAAACAGTTATTTGTCTTTAGTATGCACCGTTTGTTTAGAAAGAAGGCCAGAGACGTGTTAGTTATATAATTTGTAGAAATAAGGCCCAAAGCAGTGAGAATTGATTTTACTTTCTCTTACATCGACAGCTATCTAATTAACTGAAAGTATTGACTGTCACAAACTCTTGAAATGTTAGAAGTCTTAGAATCGGGTCAGACTATACAAACTTAATAATAGGCGCCAACTCGGTGTGATTTAGGCATTTGATAAGTTTTATTTGCATAACTAACAATTCAAAGAACATATTAACCATATTAACAGCATATGAATACACTGTGTCATTTCCGCAAATATACTATAGTTTTGATTTACAAAAAACGTACTCAAACGTAAAACAAATGATTATTTTGTATACAACAAAAATTAAATAATTTGTTTATGAACAAAAATGAGAGAATCAAATCGAATCTTTTTTCACCAGAGCTCTAAATATATAAACCAATAATCAGTTCAATAAGAATTTGAAGAAACCTTCAAAGTTCAGAATTGATATATCAGTAGCGGCTCATAAGGGTATAACTTTATAATATTATTGAGTGTTTAATTTACAGACAGATAATTTTTAAAAATATACGTTAAATTTGGGTATACTTTTAAAATTGATTAGAAAATACCTCAATTTTATTATCAGGCACAGTGTGGTGTCTAAACAACCCATAAGTTCGCGGCGAAATGTCATCTTTTGAAGCTTTAGCACTCGAATCATCAGTTATTGATGTTTCACTTGGACTATAAGAACTACTACGAAACCAAAGCATTGGTCGACTTATTTTCCTCATCATATTTTCACTTTGTTTGTGAAAATGTCAATATAGTGACAATTGAAGCTTACAATAAACATATTTATTTGATTAGTTTTTGATGCACAGCAAAGCGATTACAAATCTCACAACTTATTAATTTAATGGTTTTAATCAAATGAGTCAACAAATCAATTGAAAATTAGTCATTTGTTTCATTTTATGAATATTTGAAATTCTCAAGTAATGTATTGAGAATTTTGTTTTCAGTATGAATACAATATAATACTGATATTTCATATATAATACGCATATTTGCAAAAAGATCGCATTCAAGAAATAAGAGTCAAACTAATATTGTATACATTTAATGAATCACTAAATAAAACTATATTGAGATATAGTTTGATTTTAAAGAGACCTTAAGAGTATTTTTAGAAAGTTTTCACAAACAGCTGTATATCACAAATATCTGAATGATTGTAATGAAAACTTGAAGCCTTATGTCACAAGACATTTCACTTTATTAAACTTTATCAAATCTGTTCCAATCGATCCATAAAAAATAGCTAATTTAAGTTCATTTATATGAGAAGAGAACTAATTTTAAAATAAAACATTTCAATTCACTGTAAATAGTAATCAATAGAACAGAAATGTTGATAACTGTGTGCCCATAAAACAAAAACTATTTAATGTTTTGCACATAAGATGTATGATATTGTGATTTGAAGCAGAAGTTGGAGCAAAGTCTGGCACAGACTAACTTAGCTATAGTTATGTACACATTTAAAGATGTGTATCAGCTTTGGATAGTAATCATAGGTTCGTTCTATTGATATAAACTATACTATAATGTAGAATATAGTAGAGAACTGTAGAGCACTACAGAGAAGTGCATCACTGCTTCTGCTCTGCAAATCAGGATTTGTTTTGTGAGAACCAAATACAAGGATTACATTACAACTAAAACCTTTTTTAATCGGCACAAAATTAATTCGGGCTCAAGTAGAAGAAAACGAATTAAGAGGAAAAGCAAACGCTGGATATTGAATAGCATTTAATGACACAAATGATGAAATTTCAAGAATAATTCGTTGCCTTCACTTTACCTGAGCTTTATTTCAGCGAAAACACTGAATCCAAAGTAAACATATGAAATGTTAAACATAGAAAACCAGATATTTATATTAATTTCAAGCTCTATTAGTTGACTATTAATGAAACACAGAAACTGTTTTATAATTTGTGTTATGGGTGTGAAAAGCTTTAAACCTTAGTTTAGGAGGGTTTCGAACGAATTTCAATATAGAATATAATTTTATTGGTTATGTGACTAAACAGACATTATTTACAATTACAACACAGGTATAAGTAGATAAGTGAAAGTCTGTGAGACATGTGTAAAGTTGGAGTTAATATGTGAAAAAACGATTGCTTACATAATATAAATTAATAGTTAGATATAGTTAGAGGTGATATAACCGCAATTGACTCGATGGTCAACACTAGCACTTATAGCTGAGACGGTTGCTCAGATACAGTCCAATCATACGATTGGTGAAAGCATTGTTAGCTTAGATATTGTAAAAGTACTGCACTCTGAAGCTGGCATGACATTTAACAATATAAACTAGACTACAATGTAGTGATCAATAAATATAACTTAAGAGACAAAATGCTGTTCAACGTAATAAAGTCTAAATTTTGAAGAATCCGTTTAAAAACGCCAGCAGTGAATATACCGGCTAAATATCAAATACAAGATTTATTTTCTTTTAGAAATAAGTGTGAGAGAAGTGGTTTATAATAGTAAAACATTCATCGGGTTTATGCCAACTCTATTCAGAATAAGTCAACAGACTATAAATAAATTAAATTCTAATTATTCAGACATTTATCCATTTGAGTATTAATAATATTTTGCTCTATAAAACGTTTCAGATTATTTAGCTTTCAGTTCCTATGTCTTATATAAACACTATTTATATTAAAGTTTTACTTAAATTAATAAAAATCGTTATCAAAACATATAAGATGTAAATACATTTAATGGTAATTAAAAAACAAATCAAATTTAGAATTCTGTAATTCTTTATTAAATTGAGAAATTTTTTTAAATTACTTATTAAACGATATGATGCTATTAATCAATACAAACCCTAAAATACCAATATTAACGGATCTCCGCTTAAACTAAAAGCATTTCCAAAATGTGAAAGTTTATGCAGAAATGAAATTAAGCTAAAACTTGAAGAATGAGTAAAAAAACTTATTCTCAATTCATTTGAAGATTTCTACACATTAGCAAAGATTTAGAATTTAATATTATTGCAAATGTTATGAGATAAACAAAATCTTATGAAAGAATGTAAAAATAGTCTTAATGTGTGATTATTTGGGTCAAACTTAAGCATAACGAGAGTCTGCATTTATGTAACTCAAAGTGAGCTTAAGTTTAATTTTATTGTAACACAAGGTTTAGCAGCCCTGAAAACAATCCAAAAATAAATGATTGGACTTGAATTTTAAAATGAAAAAACAAAAACATTCATTATCTCTATCTCTGGCGTAAGAATAGGAAATCAGTTGGAGATATACCTCTACTCAACTATGATTTCTTTCTTTTAATTGAACAGATCTTTTATTTTAACACATATTATGTTTCCCAGACCTCATGCAAAATTCATTTTATTGATTTATATTGTTTGGTAATAAATTTAAATAAATAACTCTTAATAACAAAATCTACTTTAGTTTAATTCTAATTAAATTGCAATCAAATAATTTAATTTAAAGGAAAAAATTTGTTAAAAAGTAAGAAACGAAGAATAGAGCAAACCAACGAATATTCAATGTTTAAGAAATAATTCAGAATTGAGTTTGTAAATTATAAACTAGAACTTTGAGTCAAATCTCTTTGCACTGCATTTATAAAAAAAAAGTGTTTCAAATGTTCTGTCGGATAACGACAAAGTTATAACTAGGGTTAGATTATTACGCGTAAAAATCTTTTGGTTGTAATATTAAGCGTAATATTATGTAAAAATCTGTAAAATTGGTGTAAAATTCTTTTTAAATCACAATCAACTTCAGAATAAAAAAAATATTAATTTCACATATTTGAGCATGATTATTCTTAAAATTAATTTGAATAATTAGAATCTTTTTCGATCTTTTGAATTAATCTTAGAGTTTTGAAAGAAAATTTAATGTAAATTTTCACTAAATTACCCAGAGCATCAGTAATTTTACGTAATTTTACACTGTAACATTCCTGAAATTACACCCCATCGAACCCTAGTTATAACACAGGGCGGAATAAATAAGTTCTGAGCGAAACATAAAAAGGGAATAGATCTGGAGTTGATTTATATATCAATATTAAACATAGTCTCCCATAACTTGAATATACTTTTGCATTGTTTCAGTAACTCTTCATTTGATCCATAAAGAATTGATAAGTTTTCTCTTCAAAACAATTATCTATTGCTGACTCGATCTCACTATCAATATTAATTATTTGTGTCAACCTTTAGCATTATTTATAACAGATGTTATATTAAACTAATACGATATATTTGATTGTAACAAATCTCTTTCTATGTTGGGCTTACAACTTTTTTATCCAGCTCTCTATTGAAAAAATATTTTCTAGGAAAACTTGCGGACAAATTTTCTCTTCAATGTCAGGCTCATTACTATTGAGAAACTTATTGTAGAAATTTTTTTAAAGAAGTTTCGATAATATTTCTCATAAAACAAAAAATTTCTAAAAATGCAATACTAGTCATAATCTCAATTAATTAATAAGATAGAAACTCAAAAATAGGGTCTTAAGTTTCAAATGAATAATTTGTTCAAATTTTAGTATAAGGTCTTCATTTTCTTTCAAAAATCTTATGCTTTCCGTTAAGTGTTCCAAAAGTTAGTTTTAATTAACTCTAACTCTAGTTTTAGTTAATTTTGAAGTCAAATGTTTGTCAAAGTGTTGAAAGTTCTACAAATATGTTCATAACGTTTTCGACTTTAACATATGTTGTCAACAACAGTATTTAATTAAATAAAACAAAGTTTGTTTCATTTTATTTAAATATTTTTTTTAAGTATTGCTCAAGTAATTAGACTGAGCTGTTTCTCAAATTGTATGAAATCTAATAAAATAGAATCAATTCACTAAATGTTAAAAAATAATTAAAAATTTTTTATTATTAATTGACTAATTTGCTAATACAATATATCATGAATTGATTTAAATAAATAATATTTTGCCAATCATTTGAGATATTTTAATAATATTAATGATATTTTATTTCAATATTTCTATTGCAGAATATCCTTAAAATATGGAAATTCTTATAAAAAGAACAGAAACAAGTCTCACTTCATATTAAATTATGTAATAAACTATTCCTTTTTTAGTTGTGATATCACTATTTCAAAATGTGTTCACTAACTCTCAACACTTGTCACAATATTTATAAAATACTGTATAAAATGCAAAGTTGATGGACATGTATATATAGAGAACATGTCTGAAATTCACTATTTCTCAAGTGATACAAAAAAAACATTATACATGTATTAATAATTAATACAATTTTGTTATGACTTTCAAATCGAAAGATTTATTTGTGAATTAAATTAAAATAAAGATTTAGTTAATTTTTAAAAGTATTTTGAAATTCATTGCAAATTCAAAACAAAACTATTGAATATTTACTAAAAAATAAAAGTTAAGCGCAAATTATGTGCCAAAAACGTGACTTTTATACAATTTATTTTTACTAAATGTTAAATGTGAAGCAAAAGGACAGATAGAAACTCGATTGAGATAAGTATCCAAAGTTATTCAGAAGAGCTATTCTTAAGCAAATAATAATCTAAGTAACAAGTCTTTGAAAGAGGTATTCAACATCAGTTGCACTCCTCTTCAATTGGCTCTACAGTTGACTAAACGAACGAAAGTCAATAACTGTCTTCGAGAACATACCTCTTAAATGCTAATAGAGAACTAGCTTTTAGTGACTCAAGTCTCGTGAATTAATAATTTTAACAGTAATTTTAATCAACAAAATCGATTATCTCATGAAACAAATGTTCGCAAATAGTCATTAACGTTGGCAATGATGCTAAAAATCAACTCTACTCTAACTTCTAAACTTTCTATTTTAAACAAGAAAACAGAGTTATTTAAGAGCTTTGATCTGTTAGAAATCCAATGTTCTGTTAATATCAGATAACAACTCAAAACAAGTATCCAGAAGAGAAAATTTCTATTATAAAACAAAAATTTTATTAATTAAATACTGTTTAAGCTCAAACATAAGCTGACCTAATATTTTAATGTAAAGACCGTTCGGAGTGAGTCCATATTTCCTTCTTTTTTTTAATAAAAAGGCTTTAAAGACTGATGAAATTTGAATCAAATATCCGATCGGAAGTGAAATGAGCACTGCCGTAGCCAGAAATTTTTGGTTGGGGGGGCAGATATAGGAAAATTATAAGATATTAATAATTTTTAAAATTGCTACAGGCCTACACTTAAATGTCTAAAAATATTTGGGGGGGGGCCAGTGCCCCCTGGCCCATAGCTGGCTACGGCACTGGAAATGAGTAATTTTTTATATTTTGCATTTAAAGCTTATTTCTATCAATTACTTCAATAAAGAACAAAGTAATGTACTGTATTATACCGTATGTAAGTTTTAAAGGCAAATCATATTTTTAAAGTAAATAAGTCAATAAATCAATATTTTAAAAATAAGATAAATGCAAATAATATCGTTAGAAATAAGAGTAATAGATATCGTTTATGAGATATCGTTAAATTCATTGAATTATTCATTATGGAAATTAAAAGGAAAGCATTTCAAATGTTATGATTTATTTATTGCAATAAATGGTGAAATAGTTTTAGAGCACAAACTAAACATATTCTACAGATTATATTATAATTGTGTTGTTGAGCTTATTAGTGAAACCTCATTTTTCATATTCATTTTCAAATATTTGGCGCACAATTTAATATTAAACATGTTTTATAAATAACACTCGTTTCACAATACAAACAAATTTTATTATTTTTTCATTTATCTATCTATCGGTCGGTTCAAAAAAGATCTGTTTTGATAAATTTTCGATTTCTTTCTTAAAACATATATAAAGCGCATAAAACTTTTTATAATTATTAAATAAAAAATAAAAAACTTTTTTCTTTGAGACACAAACGTAAAAATCACTACAAATTTGTAGATTTTGTGGACAGTTTCGGGTAAGACTTCTTGACCCGTCTTCAGCACGAATTAAGTCAAAAGTAAATGACTTTTTGTTTTTTAGCCTTACCTGAAACTGCCCACAAAATCTACAAATTTGTAGTGATTTTTACGTTTGTGTCTCAAAGAAAAAAGTTTTTTATCTTTTATTTAATATGAATCTACACAACGAATAAAAATTAAATGATTTTTATAATTAATTAAAATATAACTTAAAAATAGAATCATAGCATTGCAACTGATTCATCACTTTGCAGTCCACGTGGGAAGAGTGTTTGGTATCGAGTCTCGAAATTTTTAATTTTGAAAATATGAATTAAAACAGCTACACTTAAAGATTTAAAGAGGAAACTAATCACTTATTTGGAGCCTAAATTAGAGTAACCAGTCTAATGGAGTTCAAAACTAGACATTTAAAAAAACCAAAGGAATTTTTTTTATAAATTCTTATTTTGAGAAAAACTCAAAGGGGGTAAACCAAGCAATGGATTTTTTTTAAATAGTCCATAATCTGGACAGTCTAGCAGAAATCTAGACGGCTGATCACTCGAAGCCTAATTATCTAGTAAATCATTGAAAATGAGAATTAATTTTATATTTGATAAATTATATATTCTCTTTCATCTGAGAGAATATTCTCTAAATATGTTAATCTCATTACAAAAAAGTGCACACTTTAAAGCCTGATTTACACAACAAACTTTTGTTTTTAAATAAAAATTTATAGACAATCCAATAATAAATTTTTTGAAAGTCAGATTATGTTTCCAAATGTCAATTGAATTTCGAGAAAAGTAGAGAATCGATCGAAACTCGAATCTAAATTTTTTTAGAGACTCGAGAAGTTCATTTCTCGAAAATACAGAGCACTAGTGAGAAGACCTTCAGGTTTGATATACAAATCCATTTACTTCTGACAAACTATTCTTAGTGTATGTAAAATAGTATATAATTTTTGCGGATATTTTTAAATTTGAAAAATGCGGTGCAAAAAATGAAAAAGAAGTTTATCTCTTCCTATATCATATAAATATTTGCTAAACATTTCATATATATTTTGCAAAAACTCTTCATTAATAATAATTTGAATATATATTTATACCTAATTTAAAGTAAACAAAACCATTACATCGATCAAAAATATTCTCATACTATAGTTATAAGTTTGATCGAAAATGCATTGATATTTAAATTTAGTAACTTTACAATTGTCTCCACTTTTGCAAAGAGGACTAAATTTAGTGATATTATAAATAAGTCTAATAATGAGACTAAAGTGCTAACCATTAATATTACCTATTTTTAGACCAAACTCTCATTTCCTTCAATTTATTTATTAAATATGAAGTTACAATAAATTGAGTGGACTCGCACTTGACTTTGAATGATGACTAATGAAAATGTAACACTAAAGACCATTAAACACTGAGAAGACAATTCAATGATTAATTCAATAGTAATAGTTGGACTCAAATGTATTTTTTCAGCTATAAAATTTAGGTTACTTTTAATATAAGGTTAAGTATAAGCGCAATACTGTACAGTTGAGTAAATTAAATCAATCATAAAACGTTTTTATCGCAATATGAACGATAAGAAAGTTTTATTTGAGAGCGCTATTTACACTTTAATATAACTACAATTAATTTAAGTTTGCCTTTTATTACTTATAAGTTTATTAAAGTACTTTTATACTATTTTAACGTTTATGAGTATATTAAAAGTTTTAATAGTAAACCTTAAATTACTTATTTACTAAAGTTTTAAGTTAATGCTACACACATTGACTGCAATAATTGTGTAGAGCCATCACTTTCTTAGTAAAAAGCAACTAAATTCTATTGAAATAATTACAAATTATCTCAAATTCAAATCATTAGATAAATTGCCCTAAATATCGGCGTATACGAGAAAAAGTTACTATTTTGAAAAATCTATAGGTGCGTTCTATACGAGGGTGTAAAATTTTACTTTTTAAGTAATTTTTTAAAATTTATGGGGTGAGCGTTATACATGGGGTGCGTGTTATACGCCAAAATTTAGGGTAAGCAAAAGATTATAATTTCAAGCTAATGAATGACTTCAGAATTTTTGTTATTTTGAACAAAATTTAAATTTTTTGACAACAGATTTTATATGTATTCGACAGGATGTAAATGAGACAATTGTGAACTTTATGTTCTTGAAGATTATATTCACAGATATTTCACAACTGAGGATAACAAGAAATAAATTATAATATATTATGTGAACACAACTCTAGCTTGACTCGAATCAGGGCTTTAAATAGTGTCTGAAGAGAAGACATAATTTTTCAATTAAGTCTTATTTAATTTTTATGGATAAGTCTTTTGATAAATCATTTTCCTTACACTGTTTTTATTAAAACATAAAATATAACTATTATTTCAATGAATCGAATCAAATGAGCACATTATTAAACGAGTTTTGACACAAATGCTAAAGAAATGTTATTCAGAATATTTCATCAAAACAAGAATCGCTTTTTATTTACTCAAAAACAGTGTTTTTCAAATTTCATTAGAATTATCAATTCTGAAGATGCAATCGATTGAATCTATTGTTATAAATTCAAAAAAAGAATTTTGTGTTTATCTAAAGAGAAAAAAACATAAAGCAAAGTAAGCAAACAGTTTCTACTGTACGTTAAAGTATATATCGCTTTCTTTCTTTAGAAATTCTATTAGAGTTCATAATCTTTAAATTCCCATAAATTTAAAAATTAATGTTTATATTCAAATAAATATTTAAAACATTTAAAACAAAGAATTAAAGCTATTATTAAGTGACTCACCGAATAATGATTAGAAACTTCGTAATTAAACTCTTTATGACTTGTTGTAAAACTAGATTTATATCGAAAACTTTCAATATAATTGAGATTATGATTGTCATAACTTTCGGATTGACTGAAATCCTCATATGAATCGATTACAATCTTAATATTACTCATATTATTAACGACTTTAGAATACATTTTAATAGATTTCTCCATAGAATTCATGCTAACGATCAAATTGAATGTATGATGTATTTAAACAGAATAAAACACAACAAATCCTCTGAAAATTTTATTTCACTTTTTAGTAAATTAATGGATATCTTTGTCGACTGAAAGTTGGAACCCAAAGAGCAAATATAAAGACATTAAATATTTACTAAAGAGCAGAAGTAATTTGAGGAAATTAATGTAGAAGTTGGCACTCAATTGATTCGATTGTAGAGAACAAAACTCATAGAATGGGTGATGACATCAATTTGTTAAAAGCGTTCACTTTTATTCGTTCAATAATCATAAATACTTGTCAAACACCATAATTGGTATATATATTCAACACAATCCACAGGAAAAGCATTACTCATTAGGCATAACTTTATTCGATAATTTGTACAAACATACAAACAATTGTACGATAGCTTTAAATGCTCAATACGTATGAAACTATGTCTACCAAATTCCTAAGACTAACGTAGGATGTAATATAAGTTAATGTCAAACAAACATCAACATAAATAAGACTCAGAGATATTCTGAGAACAAAAATAAGAAAACAAGTTTAGAGAATATTTTGAGCGAAATTAATAAATTACTTTCATATGTCGGCTATTTTTAACAAATATCGGTTTTGAAAAAATACCAACTCTTAAGAAATAGGAAAATAAGCGCAAAACTAAACACTTGATATAAATATAGAATTGAGTTTAGCTATAATTTTAATCCTAAGCCTAACTAATAGTTAACTTGTTTTTAATCAAAGGATTTGTTTGTTACGAATGCAAAAAAATGAGCGCATGTTTTCATTTAAATTTTATTAGAAAATAGAAAAGTATTCTTACTTTTTCACTATCCGTTGTGTTACTAGAACTGAATGAGGCGATTGATGTCCTTTCCTGATGATCAGCATTCAGATCATCGATAAAACATTCGTCGAAATCACTAAAACAAGGAAAAAGTTTGAATATAAATTATTCAGTGAACAGACAACTCGAGAACTTGAATACTTTAAAACTTTTAAGTGAGTCTATGTATTACTCAAATGTCAAATAAATTTACATAAATTGAATCATTAACACAATAGTTTGCATTTCAATTATTAGATTTATGTAAATTCCGTTCGAATTTTAGACAAATAAAATCCATTCCAGTTAATGATGTGATTTTTTGGTAAAATATTAACACAATTAAGTTTAAAATAATTATTCTAATAATAAAATATTAGTAGTCTTTAAATTAAGTCTAAAAGAAAATAATTTAAAATTCAATGAGTTTCATAAGTCTGTAAAAGAGTCAAATACTAATTATCTCGTAATGAATAGTGTTGGACAGAGAGTGTATTTACAGGAATATTACGAAAAATTACGCGTAATATTGCAACCCTAGTAATGAATAATACGAGTGACACGACCGACACAACACTTTTATGACACTCATAGGATATTAAAATTTTTATTAAATTATTTCAAAATCTAAAACAATTAAAAAAATAGACAATGAATTTAGTTTTGATAATTTTGTTAGATTTCTTATTATGGGAAAGTT
>JAUJYT010000912.1:0-14256 GCA_033996565.1 Nanhermannia nana
AACACATATTTTTAAAATTAATTATCTTTTACGCTGAATTCTGAAAAAATCTTTCGGTTTTTCCCTTACGCCTAATATTGCCGCCGAAATTGCCATTCGAGTTACGCCGAAAAAGTTAAGCACTACCTATAACCAATAGTTAAAGCTCAGTAAAGCATTGTTCTGTATCTATTATTCTATAAGGGTTAATACACATAGTACGTACAGTCTTGGGGGAAGGGGGGGGGGTCAGTCAAAAGCGTACAAACTCTTACACTCCTATGTGCTTAACATTAGGTATTAGTGTCCAAAAGCGTAATGGGAGGGGGTATGGGTCTAAAAATTGTCAAAAACTGCGTACGTACTATGTGTATCAACCCTAAGAAATTATTTTATTGAAAAATTGCTAAAATGATGTTTAAAAGAAATATTACCCTTTAATTGAACAATTTAATTGATAAATATAATAATTTAAAGTCACCCTAAAATTTTACCAAGTTCATATCAATTCACCTATTTTAATATTTTTAAGAATTTATACAAAACTTATTTTATTATTCAATTATAAAAATAGTATATCTTGGGTTGAGATGAGAATGCATTGCTTGCAGTTTTAAAATGACATGTTATTTAGAGCAACCAAATGTTCAATTTAGTTCTATTTTGACTTTACTCTCCACATATCACACAAGAAAACTCCATCACATACTTAAAGACATTAGGAATCGATTTTATAAAGAAAAAATCAATAAAATTGTTTGACTGCGTATAATGTTGACGGATGTTGAAGTTTAATTTGAAAACATGATAGAAGGATAGCTCAATCAAAGTGTTTCTCAATATGAATATAAGCATTAATCAATATTTTTATTTATAAAAACTTAACTTCTAATTCAAATACAAGTTTTGAGTTGAGTGACCAGAATTGGTCTCCAGACTGGATAATCAAATTTTACAGAAAAAATTGGTTTGCATTTTAAAAGTTTATTATTGGTAGTGCTTATGATGGGGTATAACAGCAGAGCTTTGGACACAATTTAAATAAATTAATACTTTTAAATAATATAATAAATGAAATTCTTAATAAGACATGAGTACCGACATGTATTCTCTATTGCACAACATAATGGACTGCTTGTTAGTTAGAGAATTGTTAGGCATTTGTTAAAATCTGGTTAAAATAGGCTTAATTTAGTGTTAATCAGGCACTGAATACATTAGTTTATAACTTATTAAACTATTAGGAAAATTAAATTATTAGGACCTTAGATGTGATGTTGAATGTCTCAAAGCATTTTGTCTTTATTGCATATATTTCCAAAAAATAGTCTCCACTTTAGTTTTTCATATCCTCTAATCGACACAGTCAGGCCATTTCCGTCGAATGGATTTCTTTTTTTAGAAGAGATCAAATTTCTGATTAAGTTCCTTTAGATTTTGAGTTGAAAATTCAGACAAAATTGTTTAGTTTTCTGTCGCTTGAAATGAAAGTATAGAAAGATTGATTTAATATAATAAAACTTTTTATTTACTAAAAGATAAGATGAGATTTTTGATAGAAAATTCAGCAAAAATGAGTTTAAGGTTAGCACAGAGTAGGAGAATATGAAAGAGTGTCAGCTGCTCTCAGATGAAGCCTATTTATGTTGGCTCTTTACAAAGTTTTGTTATTGATAGATAGATGTGGAGTACAGTATCTTTCAGGTTTGTGACGTTAAACAGCATGCTGTGCAAGTGTACAAACAAGAATGCATTATTGAGCTTTTGCTCAACAGCTTACAGCTTTCAATAAAAGTTGTTTTTTCTTTTTTATAGAGCATCCACAAGTTTAGACGATTCAGCATATTCTTGGGCTCACAATTCTGTATGCGCTGCGGACGAGCAGATGCCTGTATATTCAGCAACAGAAGACTTGCTAAGTTGGTGTAAAAACGTTACTAAAGGTTGTCATGGAGTGAAAGTAACGAATATGACTACTTCGTGGCGCAATGGAATGGCTTTCTGTGCAATCATTCATCATTTCAGGCCAGATCTCATTGATTTCAGCACATTATCGCCTTCAGACATAAGAGGCAATTGTAAGAAGGCTTTCGATGCGGCAGCAATTCTAGGAATCCCTAAACTCATAGAGCCTTCAGATATGGTTCTGCTGGACGTACCCGACAAGCTATCGGTTATGACCTATTTATATCAATTAAGAGCTCATTTCACCGGACAAATGATGCAATTGCAGCAAATTGGAGACACAGCTAAAGACTCGATGTATACCATTGGAGAACAAGACAGTGATAATGAAGTGGATGAACCGGAATCTGATGACAACTCTGACTTAGAAAATTTATACGAAGAGCTCAATCAAAATGAGAAAATCAAATCTAATTTATATCGAAATGAAGAGAAAACACTACAAAATGCTGCAAATGTCAGCGCTATCGATAACGCAGCTTTCAATATGAATGATGAAAGTGAGGCTAATGAGACTTCAATTCAAAGAAGACAAATAGTTACTAATTCTAGTGAGTCCGGCTCACAGGCATCCATAGCAACCTCTCCGTCGCCTACATATCAAAATAAAAAGGAAAGGTTTTCATTCTCTAAATTAAGAAATGGAAAATTGCGTGATCTCCAGAAATTACTTTCCACTTCTTTTGATAATAATAAAGAAAAAGAAAACTCAAACGTTAATAACGCAGCTCTTGTTTCAGCAGAAGAGAGGCCAAAGTTAATGACAAGGAAACAGTTATTATATCCTTTTGATTCTGACAGTGAAGAAGAAATTGAATTGAATAACAAAAACGGAAACAAATGTATTAAAATTAGATCTATTAAAACACGAAATTCTTATATAAATTTTATATTTGTTACTCTTTTCAGCACAAAATTCTTCCGAAGCGAGCAGTCCTTCACATACAGACTCTGACGAGCACTCGAATAAATCGCAACGCCATGTAATAAGAGAGCCAATACGAAAACCTATACAATATGCTTATAAGAAACCTCCGGTCTCTCCTACTTCATCTTCATCGTCATCATCTTCTCCCTCGACTTCATCTCGACGTTTAAATAATGAATATTCGATTACAGGCGGTTCAATGCACTCAGGCTTGTATCGTATGGCAGAACCCGTTGAATTAGCTCCGGGTCTATTAGATCTTTCACCTTCGAAAGCATTCAGACTGCAAAGGGCTCACTCCGCGCCCACCGGTCATTCGTTTCTTGTTGATCCTCGAAGAGTAACTTTTTTAATTATCTTTTCCCTAAATATATTGATTTTTGCGTAAAACTCTATTTGTTTTGTTAGCGCCCATTATCGAGACAGGAAGAGCTTAAAGAGAGAGCTCGTAAATTACTAGAAGAAGCGCGAAAAGAAGCCCTAACAAACAGAAATACTCATCAACCCGTTCGTCAAATGACTAAAGTATATTATTCAATAAAACAAAGCATTCACTCTTTTATGGTCTAATTTGTGCTTTACTTTCCTTAACTTAATAGCAAGAAGAGGAAAGACAGAGACTGTTGCGAGAAAGGGCCAGAAAACTGATAGCTGAAGCGCGTCAGGGCATCTCATGGACGAGTTTAGACTTACCCACAACTCATAACATTAATAATATTAATAATAATATCAATGACAACGCCAGTAATTATAACAATAATTTGAATACCAATGCCATAAATAATGCAAATTTGAATAATAAGATTTCGTGGTCTCGTAGAGGTATGACTTTGGCTTTGATTTTGTTATTTTATTATTTGTAATAATTATATTATATTTGAATGAAGTTTATTAGTATTGTTGTGTTGATTATAGTATAAGTTTTCACTTTTTTAGAAGAAATAACTTCTTTAAAAGTAGAAAACCTTAATTACTTTACAGCAAAGGCTAACATAAAACTTTATTATTAGTTAGAAAGTGAGTGGAATATGACTCGATTTCGACTCCACTATAGTATTCATAATAAATTTTAACCTAATTTATTGCCTGAACTAATTCGCACATTATTTTCACAATTTTATAAAACGATGGACTAATTGTTTTGACATTATTATAGCTATTGCATGAGTTGATGTGTTTGTTTTGCACCTTTCATTGATAGGCAAAGTACGTCATTTTAATTTCTACCAATTCAAAAAATCAAATGGTGAGAATCCATTCTAATTTGCGGTCTTCCACTTTTGTTTAACACCATTGTTATTTTTAACTTATTTCTAATGAACTTATAATTGATTGATTCGCTAGAGTTGGAAGTGAATGGAAACGACGACGAAGTTGACAATAGAGTGCCAATTGTTGATAATATAAATAATATAAACAACAAACAACTATCTCAGCCCTCATCTTATGTTTGCAATGAAATCGACGCATTAGAACATGAAGAAGAACAAATTGATAGGGAGGCGGCTTCTCTTGAAAAACGATTGCGAAGAGTAATGGAAAATGGTATTTAAGATTACCTCTCATTTCTCTTATTTCTAAATACAATAAAACAGAGTCTCCTAAACATCTGAGTCTTAATTGTTTAGTAAAGCTTAACCTCTAGTTTAGTTATTATTAGTTATAATAAGTTATAATTATACTTATAATCATATTTAAAGAATAAAGTGAGAGCAGGTCATAGTTTAATATGACTCATATGACCCAAATCTTATGTCAAGTCATATCAAAGTTTGAAACAATTAAAAATAATTACTTTGAAGATATTTTGGTAAATGGTTTAAATTAATATTAAGTTGAATATTAAGTCCAAATTTAATAAACTTTTCTTTAATATGTTTTATATGTCTAAAGTTTTGTAACATTAGTTATGATTTTTGTTCAATAGGTGGCAATAAGAGAGAGGAAGAACGACTTATGCAGAAGTGGTTCGTACTCGTGAACAAGAGAAACGCTCTCATAAGAAGACAAATGCAACTCAATATTTTGTAAGATTTTGATATTGATTTTGATTTTCTCTAATTATGATCATTTTGAACAAACAATTGACAAATTTTAAGTCTAAACTATTTTTAACTTAAACCAAAGCAAAGTATTCAAAACTATTTGAATGTATCAATAGATAAGTTTTAGGCATAAACTTAATGAACATAAAATAATACCAATATCTTAAGGAATAGTGGAAAGCATTTTAGAATCAGTACTTTATTTAAGAGTATGTCTTACTATATGCTCAAAATAAATGAATGAACAGAACAGAGCACAACTTTAAAAATAGAGATTAAATTTGCTGACGAGTATATGCATTAGAGGTGCCGAACACAACACAATTTTATTTCATCACTAATTGATTGGGATTAGCTTTTATAGGGTCTTCTCATTCAGAGTTTGCAACTGCAAAGCAGTCCTATTTTAGCTCAACTCATTAGTGCTTCCTGTGGCCCATTATAATCTTCTTTTAGTAAATCCTTCATCCCTATGGAGCTCAATATGGGAACAGCCAATCCATCGAATCTCAATCCACTGAATCTCAATCCACTGAATCTTTGTCCACAGAAACCCTGTTTTAATACACATTACAGCAAATATTACCTCCAATTAACTTTGGAGAAAAAACTCTTTTTTCAATTATTCAAAATTACAGGTCTATTAAATTTTTTTTGTTCTAAACTATATTTCAATGTAGTGAAGAAGCATAGGCTCATCTTAGCCTGACCTTAACTTTTTTGGGGTGAGGCTAAGCTTGAGATTAAGTTTTTGAGTTAAACTTTGAGCTCATACTTAAAAAATAATTAAATTTTTTTCTGAAAACTTATTTTTCTCATCAAATTGAATTCAATGTAATCTGAAAGATGAGGGACTTTAAAATATTTAACATATATAATAATATTTTTATTTAGAATTGGCTGCATTTGAATTTGTTTCTTAAATTTATACGTAGTGTAATATTTTCATAATTGTTACCATTGTTTGTTTCGAAATATTAGTTTGAAGTAAAAGTATTTATCGAATTATTAAAAATAGAAATTTCCCTGAATGTTAAATCTTTAAGGGTTTTCGGTGGTCTGCCTTTCGGAGGATTGAGGTTCAGGCGTTCAATTTGCGATATGTGTCCTCTCTCTCCTCTCTTTTCTCTCAACTCTCACTCTGTATGTTCTGTGTGTTTCTCTGTCTCACTCATCTCTTTCTAATCAAACAAAACAAAATAACTTGAAGTTTCTAAGCTTTAGTACAGACCCTCAACTTGACTTCAACGCGAGTAAATATCGAAACATTTCCACACAATAGTTATTTTATTGATTAGAGATAATTCCAATCATTGCTTATTTTAAGTAAATTCTTATACTTATTGCAAACATAAATATCTAACAAATTGCTTTCCATTAACAAAAAATAGTAGTTAAGTATAATTTTTTATTTCAATTTAACTAAAAAGAAGTTAAATTGAATTTACGAACTTGTGTGGCACCAAAATAGGAAATAGTTGCTCAAAGTTAGTGCTATGATAACCTTCGCGCACCTGGACTTTCGAAGTCTTGTAGTATAGTAAAGAATCTTTCCTTTAACTGTAGGGCGAGTCACAAATAAATTGCACTTTCGCCAGACAGCATTGCGCCAGTGTTTCGCCTCAAGCACTGCAAGGCTGACGTGTAACAAATAATTATTTATGTCCGACTAAATCAAAACTACCTGCATATCAGATCTTACACTAATACTTATACCAAACTTGCATTCCTTAAATTTTATCACTTTCTGGTATTTCATCAATTGATTAATTGATTTGCACAAAAATTTTTAACGTAATTGCATTGTTTTAATTGTCATTAAATTGAAATAATGTATTCTCTAAAAAACTTGATAATGATTGCCATAAAATTTTAACCTCAAATTTTACTGAATGTTGACTTTAGGTGTTGTTATATATAAAATGTTGAATTCTGTTAACTTAACTAATGGTGACTTTAATGTTATTGAGCTTTTTGTCATTTATGGAAAGGTTAGGCATTGAATGCAAATATGACAGCACTGACAGCATTGACAGCAGTGCAGTATTTTATTAGTCATATTATTTGCATTATCCCTTTTGCCATAATATTATGCATGCATTGGACCCAATTTTATTGCTTTTCATTCTTTTGGTTACTTCAAAAATACTTAAGGAAGGCGTGAAGTTTTTGTCGTGAATAGATTTTTACCATAACGTGTCACTCATTTAACCAAAAGATTCTTTTTCTATCGAATTCGTGTTTTGAGAGTTGGGGCGCATTTCAGTTAAGTTATATGACTAGATGTTGTCGACCAGATCCTACTTTACTGTACTATTTCTAGCATTTCTCTGCATTCTCTCTGTAAAGCTGTTGAGGAACACATTCCTAAAATATTTTTTTGTAGCTTTCCTTTCGTAAAGAGAAAAACTATAAATTCCAAAACTAATTTCAAAAATATATGACAATTGAACTCAATTATCACAAAACACTCAAACGAATAGATAAATCGGTGTTTGAAATATAGATAAGACTCAAAGGTTGCCGTTTAATGGTTGGCATTCATTACTTGATTCGAGTTAATCATTATTATTAAATTACTACTTCTGATAATGGAATGAGCTTTTAAGTAAATCTCCGTCTGTACGGACGCTGTTTGACACCCTTCATATTGAGAACTGATCAGTTGGAAAATCGACGTTCCTGTAGGTCTTTGCGATAACTATAGGGGTGGTCTCACTTCTACACTTCTTATACAGCATTTATTCATGAAATCAGTTGTGGCCCATTTTGACCTTCAAGTTTCAATTTCTTATAGCCATTGTGTCCATTGCTTATAATACCTGTTAAATATTTAGTGGTTCCAAAGCTTAGTTGCCAACAATACCGCTGACAGACATTCATCTGATTTCTGATTTTGATGCAGTCTCTGTTTTGGGCTCAAAATTAGAAACTTATTCCGATTCTGTCACACACACAACACACACAACATCTACATTTGTTATGTCTAAAGAAACCCAATCAACCGTAAATTGAAGGGATATTTTTCTTTCATTATATGCCTGCATGAAATTGCTCGCACACTACCAAACCGCCCATACTGTTAACTAAGTTTTACTATAACAAAGGTCCTGGTGGTCTGCGCTTTGATCTTTATTATACTTTATTTTTCTATTCAAAATTGCTTTAAATCTAATACCAATATCAATATGTCATTTATATCACCAATAGGTGTAACACTGCTTTGATTTTCTATTGTAGTTCTGGTTTATTGCTAACTCAAATACAAGATAAGCAAAATTTTAACGAAAAATTACTCAAAAAGTTGTCAAGTTTTCCAATTCATTAATAATAATATTCAATCCCTTTTCCAATTATTTTTTGAATTTCTAAAGTTTAGATCTATTGCATAGATTTTTTATTAGTATTTTGCAGTTTTCTTATGAATTCTTAATAGAAAGTTTGAATACGAACTGCTCTAATAGCTGTACGAATTAATGGACATCTCATTTGTCTTAATAACTCTTTGGAGTTTTAGTAGAAAGTACTGCATATGAGGACTGCAAGCTTTTTCTATTTGAGTTCATAGAACTCCAACTTATAATTTATGAACATTTTTCTGTTTGATAAACGATTTTGAAAAGTTTGATATTTTTGCAATTTTAAAAATTTAATACTTAAAGTATGTGAATATTTAGGAATATTGTTAATTAAAAACTGTATTTAATTTGACAAATCAACAATTTTCTGTCAAACAAGTTTAGAGATTTGATACATAAGAGAAATAATAAAAGTATTTTATAGCTCAAAAAAAGATACAATACTAATACAGAACTAATAGGAGTGTTGTTTGTTTATTTAGGGAGAAAGAGGCAGATATGGAGCGAAGATTTGAATTGCTAAACAAGGAACTGCGATCGATTCTAGCAATTGAAGGTGAGTTTGCAATTGACATGTATTTCTGTTATTTTGTTTAGATCTAAAAAAGCTTGAGATGTAAGCATTCGTGACTGTTTTGTCAAAAAGACTCTATAATATTCGATGTAAAGGACAATGGGTTGTGAACATAATTATGTTGCCTCATAGCTATTTTTCCAGCTCATAATAACCTATTCGAAGCTCATGCCAAGTATAAGCTTAAATTGGTAACAGGGTTGCAGGCTTTCGAAAGCTTTGCATCTCGTACTGTACTGTATATACTGCTGCAGAACTCTCTTCATTCTTGATTCTTTTTGGCCTCCCTATGATAAGCGGCTTAAGAGAACATTAGCGCTCAGCGTCGCTCTATGCCTGACGAAACCAAATTGCCAAAAATGTATATATGGATAGTATATATGGATTGTATATATGGATTGTAAATATGCCATACCATACTCACTCCAGTTCTCTTATGAGTTTGCTTTACTTAAATTGAGTTTGTGTGCATTATCTGTATCTAAATTTTATATTCCTATCCCCGACTGATAACTTATATTTATATTATTCAATAGTATATCCTTTTTGATTCCGTTAACATTATTTAGTTCTACTTTACATTTTTTTATGCAAACTTTCGCGATATTAATATTCATTTAAAATCTAATATTCTTCTCATTCCTGTCCATTATTGAGATCAGTGTTTATTTAGCATTCGATTTAAGCTATTCTTTTCATATATGGTTCGGTTCATACTATTACATGTTTCAAATATTCTGCTATTTGAGGGCAAAAATTAAAATCAAAACAAGTCTTCTTTTTTGAAGAATTTCATTGATTCCTAAACCATATAAAACCGATCGATCGTTAGTCCAAAACAAATAACTTTAGGCTATTTAGACCAAAGCTGTCTTATTTTAAAGATTTACTTAAAGCAATCATTTTTCCTTAAATAAAGACAACAGTATTTTAGTTGATATTTAGTGAAAAGTGAATAACATCTTATTTGAAGCCTAGTTTGGTTCAAACTATTATTTTTTAATAACATGTAGTTTCGCTCAATTCAAACAGTTTTACTATTGTTTGTCTGTTGACTTCTTATTGATTTCTTATCTTAAAATTTTTTTGCAGTGATAAATATCAATACATTATAACCTATCATCGAAATTACATTTAGTAGAGAAAAATGGATATTTAAAACAAATTTTAAAAATTTAAAATTCAATTTCTGTAGAAATGATAAAATAGTTCTTTTTAAACACTTGTATTTTGTACTTTACACTCCAGGAGCAACTCCAACATGGAGTTAAGCCAAAAACTTGGCTTTTTTAAAATGCAGAGTTACAAAAGAGAAGTAACTCCTTTATATTTATTCTAAGCTCTTATGTTTGAGGCAATTTTAAGGCTGTTTTATTTATTTATTTATTCTTTTATACTATGATTTGCATTGTGCAACATTTTGAATAAGTTTATGATATAATTTGAAGTCTTAATGACGAATTAATGCAAATGCAATAATTTTTAATGTTAATTATACTTTCGATGTCATCTTGATTTGGCGTTTACTCCACAAGTTTATATTTAAAAAGACAAAACTCTATTAACATGTCTCATATGCTGTAATCATTCAAATATATGCTATTAAACGCTTTATATGATAGGTTTGAGGCTTCAGTTTCTGCTCATCTAAAGTTCTTTCTCTTAATATATAATTTATTTTCCAATTAACAATTTTTATTTTTAGTGCAAATATTATATTTGTTTATCAATCATTTCTTTCTTTTGCTTAAAGTGCTTATAGTTATAGAATTTTTAATTATAAGACTAGGACTTGAATATTGCATTTGAATACATATTTGATTTTATTTTTAATTACAGAGTATTCTCAATCAAAATGCATTGATTGCCATCAAAAATATATATACATTATGATTGAACTAAAAATTCATTAATATTTGAGAATAAATATTCTTAAATAGTTTTTAGATATCATAAAAGCATTGAGAAAATAACCAGTTTTAAAGACAGTGTAATGTAAATGAAATATAAAGAAAACAATATTAGTTCCCAATAAATTCAAAACGAAGTGAATTATTACAAACAGATCAGAAATAGCATACAATGCAGTAGATATACATATAATGTACATAAACGTGTAAAACAAGATTGAATTATTTTAAAAAATTTTTATTTAAATTGAATGTGAAGCTTTATGGATTGAGAAAAACAAGAAAAAATATTATTTGAAGTTTATTGTTACAAAATTTTAGTTATATTTCTCAGATTAACTAATATGACAATACATTTTAGCATTAATCCGCATAGCAGCGCACAGATTTTGCATGTCAGTATGTCTCTAACTAGATTAATATAACAGTATCGGTGATACATTTAGCATCGATGTGACCTGAAAAAGTTGTATTCCCCCATCATTTTCGTAAAAATGTGACCAATGGTCGAGTTAGCAAAATAAAAGCTACTCCATTAATGATTTATATGGAAAAATGAAAATGGCCTTTTTAAAAACCAATTTATGCACATCTGTGCAACGTTTAAATATAAACGTTGATATGGACATTTTTAGCATTCCCTATACTGTTATCTCCATTCTTCAGAACTAGCACCGCATCTTAGAATATAATGACAATTAAACATGAAAACGAAGCAACACTATTTGTAAGCATTTTATTTCATATATACTATTATTACTTTGCGTAATATAAATATTAAATTGAGATAAATTGTTACTATGCATGAAATTCAAGACTGTTCACAGCACCTGCATAAGAAAATACCTGTAATATTTGTGGTATATCTAAACAATTTAAAGAGATTTAATCTATCAACTTTCAATAAAACATTATATAATTAAATAATTTCATATATAACTTATTATATCTTATAAATAGTGAAGGGCAAAAGCTAAGCTCGAGCTTGAGCTTGAAATGACCTGAGGCTGTCCAAGCTCAAGCTAAAACTCACACAAAGTGAGCTTGTACCCATAACTACTTATACCTAAATATATTTAATTTTGTGATAAAGTGATAGACAATGGCTCAGTTTCATATAACCTGCGCTTAAACGAGAAAAGAAAAGTTTTTATATACACATTATAATACACTGAACTATCGTCAGAATGGTTCCACGTCAAATAATCGACAAAAACCTTTTAACTTTTCTTGTTTTTTAAACTTGATTTCATAGAAATCAGTCTCAACTTATATGTAAATTAGAACCAAATTTCGAATATAAAAGAAATGTTTGCATAAAATTAATAGTTCTTTAGATATTTTATTTTTACTGACAGTTAAAGTAAAAATCAATTTTATAATTTTACTTACATTAAGTATTTATAAAAAATTTTTTAAATATTGTATATTAAAAATTTTAAAACTTGCGGTCACAATCAGAACAAACCTTGGAAACAACAAACTATATTTTAAAATTTCTTTTTAATTAAATCAGTTAATAAAAAATAATTATATGAAACAAAAGCCAAGTATCGGTAGAATTCAAAACTATTCAACGGAAATAAGTGACCGCAAGTAAACCCAATCGCAGGACCCGAGAGTTTCTCAATTAATGAGCAAATCTTTAGTGACTTATGGATTGAAATATGATTTTTAATTATAAACTTATATAAATATTTCGACAAATTTTGATTAACTTTTGAAACAGAACCTGCTGTGAAACTAAATATATAGAGAAGAAGACCCACTTCAAAGGCTATCAATCCATATAATATGCGAATAAATAAACTCAAATCATTACAAAATGTCAAATATACAAAAAGATCAATAACAGGCGTTGCGCCGAAATATACTAATGCTATGATTGAACTGAAAAACGAATTTAATTTTTTGGTCATTTTTGTTAAGTATTCGTGTTTATGAATCGCATCGATTAATAGCATTGAATTATTAGTTTTGATACTTATTTCTATTTGATCTCTGATTTGTTTGAAATGATAACTCAGATAAAGAGATGTCATATAGAATAACACAAAATTCCAGCAGGAAATGGACCAACTGTTAGTTATCCAAAAAATGTATACAACCGTCCAAACTATTAATGATATCAATGAATATTCTTTTGTTGAATCAAAATATGCTATTATTGCGGTTGAAGTGAATAATACCATAAGAGGTGTAACCGCTATAACAAGAAATGGCTCAAGAAATACATTTGCCATCAATTTTGATTTGAGACAAAATTTATTGTTTAAGTCATCGTTAAGTTTATGAAAATCATGACCTGATTTCAATTCAGCAAATATTGTGATGACTTGTAATCTATTGGTCTCATCGGAATTCAAGTATAAATATTTCAGGAGTGTTGTAAACACTCCGGCACAGAAAAAAATAGATGAGAGGATCTGTGGTCTGCTCAATAAATACAATGCATTTCCGAAAATACAAGAAATCCGCTGATCGTTATTAACAGCCATTATTCCGAATACGATAGTTATTAAAAGAATAAATATATCTAAAGTCCAGGCAATGATTCTCCTCTTCATTGGTTTATAACCAATGAGATAATCTTCAAAAGTTGGAGAAACTAATAGATAGTATTTTGACATAAATTTATTCATTTTAGAAATTCCTGTGTAATCGTTATTATGTTTGAGCACATAATTATTGTATTTAGTTCCCAATGAAACTGCACATTGAGTACTATTATTTCTGATTTTACTAATCATTATATTTTACTTTAATTGACTATATGTTTACTAAAATATAGATTTAATCACAATTAAAAATTATTTATTTAAATTTGATTTTATAAAAACTATATTTTTTCAGAATATTGGTGAATTTTTGCAAAATAGTTAAATATATAAGTTTAAAAGTGCAAGCTACTTTTATTTTTAAAGATATATTATTGCAATATACGGACTGTAAAAACTTCTACATTTTTATTTAAATACATAATTTGCAGATATTGTGCAATATATTAATGCAAATTTTATATTGCAATAAATTAATGATAATCTACCATAATTTTTATGCTATATGTTTATGCTAAGGGTGCCAGGTTTGGTCAGGTAAAAAACGGAGATATAAGAAACTCAAAGGACCAAGCGATATTTTTCATAAAACTATAGGGGGGACTAGGCAATGTAATTTTCAAAATTCACTAGGAAACCGGAGACTCCCGTCTAATCTCGGAGACCTGGCAGCCGTAATTTATGCTGAGTCTATACAAATACATTTATCTAATTCACAAATATCGTGCTATTCTTCATAAAGTATTTTATAGTTTTATATTTTCTTTTCGTATATAACTTTATAAATATTTAATAAATGAAAATTACAATAAAAATTATAATTTTTACCATTAATGTGCATTAACTATCATTAAGAATGCTTTAATTATTATTATTTCTAATGTTTATTGCAATATTGCATTCATTAGCTATATTTTCGCTCTCATTATTTCGTTTAA
>JAUJYT010000913.1:0-14251 GCA_033996565.1 Nanhermannia nana
ATGAATATCAATATTTATTTTATCAAACAATCTGTCGATAACTGATTTTCTTATTATTTCAGGATTTTATCGCTTCAGGACTCGAATAAAAGTGAATCATCAGAATCATTAAAATGCAAACATTAAAAATCAGTGTTTATTTATTAATTCCATAGAATACTGGCTTTTGTGTGACTCAACTTTTAATAAACAAAAATCAACAATTTTTTCATTGTTTTATTCAAAAAAGAGCAATACTTGTGAATAATGATTAAATAGAGAACAAAAGAATAAATAATTAGCAAAAATTTAATGAAAAAAAGTAAATAACGGTATTGTATTATAAAATGTAAGATATGTATAATTTGGTACAAATTCTAATATGTTTACCTGTTTTTAATAAATAATTATTAGAATGCAATGTAATCTAATGTTAAAACATAATGTATGACAAGAGTAATGCTGTGAAACACCTGAAACACCTGAAACACCTGCATGTTTATCAAGTTTATAACCTGCAGGGTTAGTGTTAGTGGGTTTGGCTTTTTTTCGTGATGTATATACACGAGATGTTTCTCATTATAGAGAAATACCGTATGTAAGGCTTCTTTCAGTCCTCAGTTGGTATCTGAGCTTTAAAGTGCTGGCATTGGATAACTTAGTTGACTGTGGATATAATGGTTTTATGCCTGAGTGTAAACATAATTTAGTTGAATAGAAAAAGAAAGTTATTATGAGTCCATCTTTGAAGAGTTTTGACAATAAGACTAAATGTGTTCGTTTGACTCCGAACTGTATTGTCATATCATTTCGCAAATCTGGCAGTTATTACGTAAATAGTGAGGAGAATATAGTTTTGCCAGAATTAGATGGTGTCAGATCTCATAGTTGGCCAAACAATAGCAATCAGATATCGCCCCCGGCTCTCGGTTTCAACAGTAATGAATCTCAAAGCTATTTTCCTCTCCAATCAACGTCTCCCACAATGAGATGTACGTGCAATCAAATCGATGGCTGGACTTTATTCAATCAGTTTTTAAATGAGAATTCAATGAGTGTTTGGAATCCATATCTTGTTTCATGTTTAGCTCAATTAGAATTTTTGGGTTTCCTCTATCCTTCGAGTCTATTAATTGGCGGAACAGACTTTTCCCTTGAGATTTTACGATCTGCGTGGTCTCGAAGAATACTGAAAGCACCACAAGGTTTTCAAATTGAATTTATTGGTAAGTCTACTATTGTTCTGTTGCGTTTCTACACTTTCTGGAAATGACAACATTTACTTATAATGGAATATATGATACCTTTAAGAGTAGATATAATATATTTGAGCGCATACCGGATTCGGAGTGTATTTCAAAGCAATGCGTGCAAACATGCTATTAATTCCCCCTCACTTTAAGTTACTTTAGAGAACTCACCTGTTTGTGTTGCATGAGTTCGGCAAAGGATAATACCTGCAAAAGTACAATACTTCGTCTATGAATAATTCAAGGACTCTTTTTTGTTGCTCTTTATTCCCTCTTTTTTATGCACTTTACACTCTGCAAATCAAAGCTGTGGCCAAGTTTTTCCTCTTACTATATTTAATTGTTTTGAAGAAAAACAACAAATACTTTGTTATATAAGAGGAGTGTCTAAAAGATATGTTTAAAAGCAGTGTTGCGGTCATCAAATTTTTAGTCTAATTTCTCGAATAATAATTATAGTCGTCCTCATTCTCAATCACAACAGATATTCTTTGAAGAATATTTGATCATTGATTAATGTGTAAGTGTAAGGCAGACCTATTTGCAGACCTATTTGCTTTCTGTACCATAGATGATAAGTAAATCATAGCTTTTTCACTTCTAATGTGAAAATGCTTTCAAATATTTTAATACATAAATCAGTGTATTTCATATGAATGAACGCTAATCTACAATAAAAAGAAAATAAAAGCTTTCATCACAACAGTAAAGCCAAATAGTATATTAATTTTCGCCCTGAGCTCACCCAAGCCTTTAATAATAATAGTCCGCTGTTAAGGATGACCTCGAATGCGATGCCATTGACAACTTTTACGTGCGTTTTGCCAATAAAGACGACTGATAGGGCTTCACTTATTTATTATTTACCTGAATTAGCACATAATTGTGAAGTTTGCTTAACGTAAACTTACATGAATTGCTGTAATAATTATTTTTTCTTCCTTATTCTGTTCTCGAGTCATATCGCAAATTACCAGAAGCGCTATACTATGCTATACTAAGCTATACTAAGTATTCAGTGCTATTTAATATCCGGATTTATGCGAATCTTTTAATTAGTTTTAAGCAAATTAGGCCTAATTTTGATGAAATTACATAATTAAGTACCCAATTGATAAGCAAAACTGTTGCTTTATTGAGCCGAAAATTATTTTATTTTTTTCAATATCCAGTTTAAGACTATTATTACTTTGTTTTTATCATAAAGAATAAGTTAAAATGTTTAAAAGTAGAACCTGATTGGCTATAAGTTTTATATGGCTTTTCTGTCGATGTAACTCAAAAATAATGTAAATGTGATCGAACATTGAGTAGAAAAGACTATTTCTCTGCTGTAAAAAAGGCTTTAAGTGTTGAAAACCTTAAGATATGAAGTGAGTATCTTCAGCGAGTCTCTCAGTGACTCGCAAGTGTTGATTTTGTCGTGAATAGAAAACAAGTTACTGTATAAGAAATGAAATGCACAGCTGATAAGACACAAAACAAACTTAATTTAAATTTACATTCATAACATGAATAAATTCTGACGAAGTTATTTTAGAGTTAAGACTTGGAGAATAAATATCATGTTGACGTCATTGAACTTATAAAATTGGATATGAACTTATTTAGATGACCGCATTAGTCGATTATAAGTTGATTTATAGCGAAAATTTAAAAGTGTTAAGCATTCTCTTTGTAAATTGTTTTAAGTGCGAACAAACAGGATTGTGTGCTATTTCTTGAGAAATCAAAAATCAAAACAATTGAATTTGTTTAATCATTCACAAACACAAGCATTAATTGATAGCGAAGTGAAGCCAATTAATTATGAGCACTATTTTCTATATACGGTTTGCAGTACTGGTACTGATTTTTTCAATAAGACTCAGATCGAGAGATAAAGAGCTAAGTCGAGCACAAATTTTATTTGGACTTATCTTAAGATCATATAAAGTGGGAGAGTCTTTAAATGAATATTATATTTAGTTGTGTATAAATAAACTTAACTCATAATGAGGTGAAATTTAATGGTCGGTGATTTGCTTTTACAAATTTAGAAATAATTTCCAATTTGAGAAATAATTTCCAATTTCATAAATAATTTCCAATTTCCTATAATTCCCTAATAAATGTGTTTTAATCATATAATTTTTTACTTTTGACCCCTTATACCAGTTCGGTATTGAATTAATATCATATTTATCACAACTACTATCAAATTATTATTTCCCATATAAGTTATGACATAATTCACTGACTTCTCATATACCTATGTATTCAATTATTGTGCTTTACCAGCGCTTAATAACCTATTGCATTATTAGCCAAAACTTCTCATGAATTTAATTTTCAAATTAATAGTAATGTCGATCTCACTCGTCAGCCGAATTAAATGCTAACCAACTCACTTCTCAAATATTTGAGTATTAATTTAAAAGTTTATATTCAACTCGAAATAATTGGATGCGCTTCTAAAGCACAATCCGTATGCAAACACATTAATAGTAAAAGCAAAAGAGGAAATAGTCGACTCAATTTTCACTTTAATGTTTCAATAATAGCGTTTCGATTAAATGTTATTATTTTTATTATGAGTCGTTAACTTACAGACTCATAATATCAAAGCTTGCATTTAAACATGAGTTAAGCATCGCATCACAGATTAATTTAATTGTTGATGAAATTGCGCTTTTGTTTTCATCACAACAGTATTCAGTTCTGTTATTGTCTGGCATTTAAGTGAACAAAAAATTTCAGATATGAGGTCATTTACGGTATATTTTAAAAAACTCTTATTTTCATTTTATTGTACACTTTTTCCCCAAACTAACTATTGCGGTCATCTCTATATCCATTTAAATAAAAGCAAATATTCCCACATTTTGTGTGATAACACAAATATTTTTATAAAAAATGAGATATTTTTCGTAAAAAAATGAAATATTTTTATAAAAAAAATGAGATCTTTTATAAATAGTTATAGGAATCAATCAAAGTCTCAATGTGACAAAACTTTTTAATCTCTTGGATTTTTTAAAGTGAAATTTTGACATTGTTTTAAAGATTAACTTAGAAGTGAATGAATTTCAAAATTACTATCAGTCGATTACCTTATTTCAAATTTAAATGAAAACTAATCCCATTACATAAGTTATTTAAATGCATACCAATTAAGTTTATTCAAAATTATTAGTATAGTATCTCTTGAATAATCAGTTGAGTAAATAATAGAGAGTTGCGATTATTAGCTATTATTATAAATTTGATCCTTTCTATAAATATAACTTTAATCTTATAGAACATTTTCTCGTTGTTTTGCATAGACTTAATTGTTTTCTGTATACTTTTTCGGATCATTAATAATTTGCTAATAATTCTGTTGGCAGATATAGAATGAGTTTTATTTTTAAAAATAAATATTTAATGATTTACACAATTCTTTACATACAAATAGTAAATAATAACAAGAATTAAAAAGAAGAAACTTTGATTAAACTTTGAATATGAAATTGCATTTTCCAGTTAACAGATTAGTTCAATTGATGTTTAACTTGGTTTTTAACTTGGCTTTTGTAAGGTTGATGTCATATTTAAAACACATGAGATTTATTTATACAAATTCATGAAACATCGATGTAATTGTTTTTAAATTGTTGTTTTATTTTATTAATAGGTATAACAGATAATTTTAAGTTCATAGTTAAGTTGTCGGTCATGTACTTTACAAATAATAAGTTCTTAAATAAGGATAAAAAGAATAAATATGAGTTATATTTGCTGTACTGCTTTCGGTTGTAAAACTGGTGTTCAAATTGAGTTGATTTAATCCCAAAGCCGAAGTCCAAACTTCTATGTTAACCTATTGCGCACGGATGGAGTCAATTATAACTTGAACTCAAGAAGAGCAACAATTCGTAATAAATCACGTAAACTGTTTTGAGGTTTCAAATTATGAAATTTGTCAATCAAAACATTGAATTATTTAAGAAGTACTATATTTATGATAATATCCATATTTAAAAACAGATAAGTTATAGCAATCAATATGATTTATGAAATACAATAAATTTGATTGAAATATTCATGCGATTCAATTAGTTTGTATTAAAATAACACAATTATACATAAAATGTTAATATGTAGTTATGATTGATATTTGAAAGATGTGAAAATTTGTTACAAGTTTTTAACTCATACTTATTATTGAGTTATTAGTTGAGTTCATTTGTTATAAAGTTGTTTTTGTGATTTTATATAAATGTCATTCGATATGTTTATAGAATTTGGTCTAAAATTTTAAAGAAGTTCTTGATCTTTATAACAAGTTGAGGTCACACGCGATCTGTCATTTCTCAGTCATTTATCTTTAATAAAACTCTAATTAAATGAGAAAATCTTGAAATGATTTTAGCAAAACTTTATGCTATATTTTATTCTGAATTATTTATTGATAGAAAAAACATTTTATTTCAATAAATCAAAAATAATGCTAATTCGCTGGCATTTAACTTTTTGATGGTGTTTTTCACATTTATTTAGGCTTAAGTAATGCACAGTAATTGAATAATTTATTGCTAAATCATTGATAAATCCTCTGAGAAAAACGATTCAAATTATTACGATTCGTTCGTATATGAGTTTTAATTATGACGAATTGATTTTTGTAAATATTATTTCCCAAACAAAATGCAATAAATCTGTAAATAGAGTTCCGAATAGAGCGGAAAGCTTCCAAATTTTTATCAGTAAAGAGTTTTTTCATTTTCACAACAGATTTCTAATCATCAATAACTTTAAACTTAAAAATCAAAGTTAATTAAAAATAATAATCAAATGTATGTATTCAATGACTCAAAATTTAAAAATATATGATAACTTATCCGATCTTTTTTGGATATTCTGACGATTCTTATTAGAAGCTGTTAGACCTGTATTCACCAAATCAATAGTTAGTTTCGTGTTTTAATTATTACATAACTTCTATTATTGGATTCTCATTGAAAAACTAGAAAGATTTGTCGTACAATCAGTTGAAACGAACTGTTAGGTCACAATTGAATATGAAAATAAATTTCCGCTTTTTAGTATTGTATCGATAATCAGTCATTGAATCGTAAAATAGCTATCAGAAAAAGGTAGTGTACAATA
This sequence comes from Nanhermannia nana, assembly GCA_033996565.1. NCBI lineage: Eukaryota > Metazoa > Arthropoda > Arachnida > Sarcoptiformes > Nanhermanniidae > Nanhermannia > Nanhermannia nana. The sequence goes on from JAUJYT010000913.1 coordinate 6,360, forward strand.
CAGTATAGAAACCTCAAACGCGAGTAACCTCTGCTCTACACTAAAAAAAGAGCCGTCACTCACACTGACTTTAATATTGTCCTGAAATAGTGGGAGTACAAGTTGTTATGACTTTGAGACTATGTACTGGTCTGGGAGAGGCTGTCATATACATAATATACCTGTATTGTTGGTGTGAGTCTTGTTGCACACAATTATATTTAGTTATTTTGTTTGTTGTTGACCCATATCATGCTGAGAGCGTATCTTATCTTATTGGTCAAGTCGAGTAGGAATTATTCAGAAAGCTTTAGTACAATAAGTAATATCCATCACTATTAATCTGCCAAATGGTTCAACTGTTGCAAACTTACAAACTCTATTATACAGGATCTCATACTTTATTATCTCTTCTTATCTCATACATCAATTCATGAATCGAGTCTCTGAATACTATTATATTATACAAATAATGTATATTAAACAATAACGTAAAATAACAATTTTTCACATTTTGTTAGACCTTTGCAATTAAGTTTACTTATCTCACTATTTTTTGAACCTTTTATTTAGAAATTTTTATAAATTAGTCATCAACTTGTTCGAGAAAAATTGGACATTGTATGAGCTGCATGACTGCTCTCAAAAATTAATAGCAATTTTCATGTGAAATATAAATTCTACTTTAATTTTTTTATATGCTAAGTAAATGTTAATCGATCACTAAATTGAATGCATAATAAAGCACTTAATATACAGCGCACTATATCTTTATGTAATGCTTATGTAATGAATTTAATATTTAATTATATTTTTCATGTAATTAATAATGAATTTCAGTTAATTTGTTATAATCTCTTAAACACACGATAGTTATACCTATTATTAGTTAATGAACAGTTTACTAAACTTTTTATGTTCTGAAGTTTATATAATAACATAAAGCTAGTGATAGCCTTCATAACCAATGTAGTTCACAGCGACTTAAGTTAGTCAAACACATTCTTCCGTTACTCTCGAAGACCAACGATTCTGTAAATGTTGCAGAATTAACAAATAATTAAAAGAAATAGAATGATATGTAGGTTAAGCGTAGGTTAGTCTTGAGCACCGATCAGCACCTCATACTAATTTTGGCATCAATTTTGACTTGAATACGAGTCATATTAAATTATACTGTATATCATTACTGTTTACATAATATAGTATTTGGGACACACGCCTCAATTTTAGATCACCTCAAAGTTAAAACTGGACTTTTTTCATCATTTGCATCTATATCTTTCCAAATTATATCTCAGAGGCCTTATGGCTAAAAGAGATAATCGATCTTATTTGACATTTCATATCGAATTACATATATTAGCGCTTATGTAAACTCTTATACCTTAAGTAATTTAATTTATTCGATTTAATTATAGGCGACATCTCATTCATCGAGACTTCTATTGTAAATCAGACCCAATTCACACCACTAGCAGAAGCATTATGTAAATGCGTTAATGAGCTCAATGTTAGACAAATTACCGCTACTTTTGATTTCATAATTAAACGATTGAGTATTGAATTCCCAAATATGGAACTGCCGTCAGAAAAGATATTAAGAAATTCTTTAAAAACTTTAGTCCGAGAACGAAAACTTTATTACAATAATGAAAAGGAATGCTTTATCGCAACGCCATTTAGCTATCAGTTCGATAATTCAATAGAAGATTTGGAAAGTTTGTCGCTAAAGAATCAGCATTTGTTGACCAGTGAGGAAGCATTTACTCGTTTGCACGGAAAAGCAGCACCTTATGGCTCTGAAGAAAGTTCTACAAGTAAGAGATCATGGGGTGTACAGGTGGACATGGCTAGCAATAGGAACAAAAGCGGATCATTAGCATCAACTGCAAATACTTCAGCCGTGACTCACAAGGCTCAAAACTATTTAGACAACAATAGTCAGACTCACACTAATTCTTCTCTTAGAAGAAGTTCTTCTTTAAGGTTCGAAACACATAAAACTAATAATTCAAACGAAAATAAAACGCCGGCTTTCAAAAGAAGCAAATCGTTTAAATTGAGCCGAGGAAAGCATGAAATATTCCATCAACAAGAGTCCAATTCAGATGAAAGTTGTAAATGCAAAGTAGATACTAATAGAAGTAAGTTTTTTGTTCTCATTTTAGATCTAAAACAATCTATTAATGCATTTTTGCAACAAATTTAAGGTTAAATTTATCGATAATTGTTTTTACAAAAATATAGAACAATCAGTTTTGAGCAAATTTTTAAGACTTGGAAATTCTGGAAACTCTACAAAAGGAAAAGCATCTAATTTAAAATCAGTCAACTTTTCGTCACAATTTCCAGAAATAAATAGCTCAGTCATTCCCTATAGTGAAGTAATGCGAAAAACAGTTGAGACTAAATCAAAAGGAACGCAAACTATAAAGTGCGGCCCTGAAGACTTTGCCACTCTTATAATAAAGCAGGCGAGTAGGCATGCATTGGCGAAAAATAGACAAAATAATAATAATGATTACGACTGCAAAAATAGGGTTTGCTGTTGTTTCGATTACTGTAATTGCGAATCAAATCAAGTCAAGTATACCCGACTTAACAAGCAGTCTAATAAATGCAGATTTGGGCCAACAATTGATTTGCCGATCACTGCAAACAATGATTGCGTTTTATGCAATACGGAAACTAATAAAGTCAATTCGAGCCGACATGACTATACTAATAATAATTACTGGTCTAAATCTAATCAACAGTTTTACCGACAATTGAATGGTTTGCATAAATTTGATAATACTATCAAACAGAATGAAAGATTAGCTCATTATAACTCTGATGATAAACGAGCAAATTCGCCGCTGTATATAAGGGCTAATGCGCACAAAGACCCAACCACTGAAATACATGAAGAAAAACTAAAGAGCTATCAAACATCCAAAAACCTTTTGAGTCCACAAACAACTCGTTTAAACAACTCCAAGAGTCTCATTGAAAGGCCAAAAAGTAAAGCCCATTTGATAAACACATCATTTGACTCTCAATACCCTATGAAAGAGTCTCAGTACAGATTCACTCAAAACCATTCATCGATTCCAAAACAATCACAAGAAAGCAGTCAAACAAACAATACTTCAAATCATGATATTATGGTCGATAATTCAGTGAACGTCAAAATAGAGATCGGATCGTCTGCAAAGAGTAGGCTCACAGTGAATACTGATCATAAACAAGATGAGAGTAGCCCTCAATCTTTTCAAAATAGTAGCAATAGTTTAACTTTTTTACACTCTATTGGAAAACCAGGCGCTGAGCAACATATGGAATCTCAATCAACTAATAAGCACCCAATCCTAACATCTGCGACAACCGTTACCACTACTATGACTTTACCAAACGTTTATAACAACAATTACAACACAAAAACAAATTGGGTTCAATCGCCTACAGATGCGGCGGCAGATCTTGTTAAAAGTCTAAAGCTATGCAACGAAGAAAATAATACATCAAAGCTTTCAAACAAACAAAATAACTTATTGAGTGACTTGAGAATCAATTCAATTCCGCATCTGAGCCCAATTCGCCAAAAAGTAGCGAAAGCAAAGGCTGAATTTTTCAACTCTACTTGTCCTCAAACTCCTATGGTTAGTAACCTTTTAATTGAGAAATAAAGACAAAAACCTGACTTTGCATCTGAGAAATCAGACGATAGTCAGGTTTAAATACAGAACTCTATGCTTCAACTTAAATAAAGTGTTCACATAAACTAATAATAAACGAGTTCAATATTTAAATTAGTTTCTTCAGCCTTTCTGCCCTATGAAAGGTCTATTGAAAGAAAACTAACTTTTTATAACTTATATTACTCTGTATTGTATGTATAGAATTGTATCAGAAGAGAGCTTTGTCTCAAATTATATATTCTATTGTTAAAAGTGCCAAATCTTTGAATTTGTTATTGATTTTGTTGATTAACTGACATATTTTTCAATTTGAACATTAAATATATTTCGATAATTAATATAAAATCAATTTTTTGACATATGTATTAAAAAAAGATTATTTCTGTAATAATTATTTAACATAAATATAGTAAATATAAATTTTAAGTTCTTGTAATTATAATAATTGTAATAAAACACTTTTGGAAGAAGTTTTAAATAAAATTAGTTTATTTGAAATACAGTAGAGTATAGACCACTATCTGAAGAATACGCTTATTATACTTAAGTTGATTACATGTTTACCTCAAACTTATAGAGATTGTTTGACTACCATAAGAGCTTATGACCTATACTCTACTGTATCCTTTGTTATAAATTTTACTTTTCTTAAAACTATTGTATTTTCGATGAATTTAATAAAAATATTGAGTAATTTTTTTTCAGCAGATATTTTTTTAAATTGAAATAATTATTCATTGATTTATAGAGAGATTTAGTGGAGTATAACTTGATTTGAATTCATTTTTTATCAAGTCATCGATAAATGACATCAAATTTTTACGGAATTAAATATTTTGAATGGAAAAAAGCACAAAGTGTAACATTTCTATGTTAATAGAACGACACTTTAAACTAATACCGTATAAGTACTCAATTTATTCAACGGAATTATTTTAGACTCAAAAATATTTTTTTCTATAAAAAAATAAAAATTTTAAACAAGACTTTTGGACACTTTATAAACATTTGACCCAAATTAATATCATATCTTTAGTGCTTTTAAGAGCCACTCATTTAGACCTCATTACAGACAAGTCATGTTTTAATTAGGAATATGTAGACAAACCTGATTTTGGCAAAACGTTAATTCAAACGTTTTTTATTATGAAAATTTGCCATAAATTTGATATAATTTATAGCTTTCATATGAGGAAAGAAAGCCTCTATGTCTGAATGCACTGAACTTTCTCTTGTTATCTTTTCTTTGACAGAAACAATAACGAAAACTTTTGAGAGCTGAAAGATCATGAGTACCATCTATTTTCTAAGAACATATGTTCAACTGAACATATTTGTTTCTATTAATACCTACGAGTCATAGAATAGGAGTAAGTGTAGTCGTAAGTTATTTAATGCTAATTAAGAAATAAAAACTGGTCATCATATGTGCAAAAAGTGACTCGACTGGAGTTTAACTGCCTTGGAATAAGCGATAACACAGTTTTTTACTATGTATGGTATGTATGGTATATAACTTGGTATTAATTCATTGGAGAAAACACAATAAGTATTATATAACAAAACAATTATGATATGGAGAATAATTACGGAATAGTGGAAAATGGAAACAGTTCTGGCTTTTCAAACATTATCCGTCCTCTAACGCGATACAATATTTATTCCTATTATATTCCATTAAATGGTACTTTTAGTTATTATGCATTTTCACTGCATGTTTCACTTCCTGGTGGACTATTTCGGTGAATATTATCCCCAAGAAAATAAAATGTCAAAAAACTATTCATGTTTTTTATTTATGCTCTCAAATAGATTAATACCATTTAACAGTTTGCGTGTCATTAATTGCCTTCTATTTAATTCACATCTTGGTATCGGATTTTATCTATATATGAGCCCACACATGAAAATTATGCCGATCTATAACCGAATTATGTACAGTGTATTTGGATCTGTTATATTCAACTTCGGGTCAATACTATTTTGCGCCACAACTAAACTATTATTACCTGATAAGACTTGGGCCAGAATTATGTTTTCACTGATAACATCCTTTGGTTTCTTAACCATAGCTAAAGAATATATTACTGCTAGAGATAAATTAATTTAATTTTTTAGATACTTTATTATTTATAACAAATGTATTATCAATATTGTGAATGTTTGTATTATTCGGAGTATTCGTTGCAGTTATGACTTTGACCACACATTTTCTTGGAAACCAACCGCGTTCTCTGCCCTGCAAAGCATTATCAGTTTTAAACTTTTCGCCGTAAAGCCAATGCTTTTTCCAACGCGTGACAGTTATGTTATCTCCAGTATTAATAGAAATTCTCGGCTCATCACTAATCGGAAATGCGATACAGACTTGACAGCCCTGAGAAAACAATGGAAACCATCGACCATTATATTTAGCTATAACTCGATATAGAGATGATCGGATTCTCTTCTCTTCCTTTTGTAAAAGCTGTTCGACCTGTATTTGAGTTAATGTTAATAAATATAAATTAATGTGAAAAAACATCACTTATCAGAAACACATTTAATTGTCAAATTAACTGAGATAAGGCCTCAAATCTAATAATATATCGCTTATAAATAGCTTTAATAGCGATTAATCAAATTAATTAACTCTTACAGTAAGAGTGTATTGATTACAGCCATCAATTACAGGCCAAGTAATGCCATTATCTGTTGCCTCAAATAAAACTTGTTTAATGTTATTCCAAAAACCGATATTATATGGAAAGACAAAGACGTCATCTCTCTTTCTGCTGATAGCTTTGGTTACAATCCATTCCTCAATACTCGTCTGATTGCGAATTATAATTTTGATCTTAAATTACAAACAAATGCATTGCTATTATTATTATTATAATAAAGATATGTCTTAATAATTAAAGAGAATATAATATAATATACTTGAATGATAAGTAGACCGCCAACTGCTATAATAACGCCTACAGATAAGCCAATAGAAAAAACGCCAAAAAGCAAAGAAGTCATCGATATATAAACGAGTCGGTCGTGTCTATGATTATAAAAGTACCAGTTCTGCAAATATGTCAATGAAACAGACCTTACAATAACTGCTTTACATAAGATATCGATTAAGACATCACTCGATAACTATTTAAAATGCTATCAATTAAATAAATCAAATGCTAATCATAAATAAATTAAATTAAGACATGAATGAAGACATGAATAAAGTGATGAAGACATACAAAATAAAAAGCACGATATAATCCCATCGACAACAGTGTTATCGAATGAATAGATCCCAAAACAGCTGACAGTAAGAAAAGCGTGAAATAGCATTGGTTCCGATAACCGGTGCAGTTGTTAATCCAGGGGCAGTGGTGGTCCATCTTCAACACACACCGACCACACCTACGACAGTGGTGACTGCGGGGGGGCTTATATGCCCCGCACTGTATACACCACTGCAAGTGTTTCGTATCTTCGCTCTTCTCTGGTTTCCAGTTGTTTGACACAAATCCCGGACCTGTGAAGATAGCGCTGAAGAAGTTGTAAAGAGTGGTGGAGATGAAGAAGTAATAAAATAAGTAATTTATTAGAGCTATCATTGAATCCCAAACTGATAGCCATTGAGACGTCAGGTATAGTGTTGTGAATGTCACGCATTTTATTATTGACAGCGCTATAAGAGGTCCCCAATGGAAGACGTGGAAGACACACACCATTGACATTTGAGGGCTATAATTGTCAATTAATTTCTAATTATCATAAAGTCTTTGGTTTATTAATATCATTAAAATGAATGCAAAACTGTAATGCTTTCAATCCTGATATGCATTGTATTATCAAAATCTCTATCATTTAAAGGTTTGTTTTCATTCGTATGAGATCTCTATTAGTGTTCATTCAATACGTTCTCATATTTTCATATTATTTTTCAACATAATCTTTAACTCTTTTTGTTTTACATCGTTTTCAGTCAATAAAATTCAATAATTATTTAATTTTCTGACAAATCATATAAAAAATTGTATTTATTTATGACTTTTTTGATTATTTTTTGATATATTTTGCAAAACAATCATTTAATTGTGAGCACAAAAAAGCAAACGTTTTATTTGTAGACAAAAAACATGAATGAATTCAAACAATTGAATGAAAACAAAACACATAAATAGTGAACAATTGAATTGTTATTAAACTTTAGTTTTTGTGTTTTATTTTAAATTAATGGCAAATCAATGGCTG